>CM053026.1:578006777-578110164 GCA_028564925.1 Lithobates sylvaticus | reverse complement strand
ACAACACATCTTGATGATCCCCAAGACTTTTGGGACAACATTCTGTGGACCGATGAGACAAAAGTGGAACTCTTTGGAAGGTGTGTGTCCAAGTATATCTGGCGTAGAAGGAACACTGCATTTCAGAAAAAGAACATTATACCAACAGTAAAATATGGTGGTGGTAGTGTGATGGTCTGGGGCTGTTTTGCTGCTTCAGGACCTGGAAGACTTGCCATGATAAAAGGAACTATGAATTCTGCTGTCTACCAAGAGATCCTGAAGGAGAATGTCCGACCATCTGTTCGTGTACTCAAGCTGAAACGAACTTGGGTTCTGCAGCAGGACAATGATCCTAAACACACCAGCAAGTCCACCACCGAATGGCTGAAGAAAAACAAAATGAAGACTTTGGAGTGGCCTAGCCAAAGTCCTGACCTGAATCCTATTGAGATGTTGTGGTATGACCTTAAAAAGGCCGTTCATGCTCGAAAACCCTCTAATGTAACTGAATTAGGACAATTCTGCAAAGATGAGTGGGCCAAAATTCCTCCAGGACGCTGTAAAAGCCTCATTGCACGTTATCGCAAACGCTTGGTTGCAGTTGTTGCTGCTAAGGGTGGCCCAACCAGTTATTAGGTTTAGGGGGCAATCACTTTTTTAACACAGGGCCATGATGGTTTGGATTTTTTTTCACCTTTAATAATAAACACCTTCATTTACAAATTGCATTTTGTGTTTACTTGTGTTGTCCTTGACTATTGTTTAAATTGGTTTGATGTTCCGAAACACTTAAGTGTGACAAACATGCAAAGGAACAGGAAATGAGGAAGGGGCAAACACTTTTTCACACCACTGTAGATCAATCTATATAGAGTTTGTAGACTCTATAACGTTCACACCTAGTAAGTAATATACACCGATTTGGGTTATTTTTTTACCAAAGAAATGTAGCAGAATACATTTTGGCCTATTTTTTTCAAAATGTTCAGTCCCTTCTTCCTTTATATAGCAAAAAAATATAAAAAAAATCCAATGTTGATTAAATGTCAACAAAAGAAAGCTCTATCTGTCTCGAAGAACGATAACATTTCATTTAGTTACAGTGTTGCATGCATGAGACATTTTCATACAAAGTGTGACAGCACTGAAATCTTAAAAAAATGCCTGAGCAGGAAGGAGATGAAACAGGAAGGGGGTACACTTGTCATTACTACTACACAATGGAGGATTCTTACTGTATTCTTATTCCATGTGCTGGCCATTTCAGTACAATCAACCACTGAATGTTGTACACACTACGGTCTGTGATTCAATTGAAGTGTGTTACATTGGAGCTTAAGGTGAGCGGTCTTTGCACATAGTGATGGAGCACTTGGATTGAACACTTGATTGCATGATTGTTTAAATATCACTGTATTTGAAGTATTATGCACAGTACCTTACTAAGAAATGTATTTATTATTGGTGTGGTTCACACAGCACTGGATTTTGGAGTCACTGCCCATGAACTGATAATCACATTTTTTTATTTTATTTATTGCACGTAAAGCACCCTCTACTATAGGTAGGTGCTAGCATAGGATTTTTGCTAGGTAAACTGTCATCACAGGTAAATTTAGGCAGGCCTATGCTTTGAGCTAGGCCTGTCTGTTTTGATCTGGGAGGCAGGGAGTGGTTAATGTAGCAGTGGGTGTGACCACCTGTGCTTCAGTGTTGAGGCGCCTCCCCTACTTCCAGGGAGAATGTTCTGGAAGAGGGGCAGGCAGCTTATGTGGGAGCCCTGACCAATCCCCAACTGGAATTGGCAGGGGGCGGGCCTTCTATATAAGCTGAGGTAACGGGCCACTGGGAGGGGTTGTCGGCTGGGAGAAGTGAAGAATGAAGTACTTGACAGCAGCAGGAGGGCACCCCGATCACGGGAGGAGGCCGGGAGAGCTGTGAGGGAACTTCACCCTTACATGGTCATGGGTGAAGTCTTCATAATTACACAATCATTTATGAGGAATTCCTGGAGCAGAGAGGCAGGAGAAGCTGTCGATATGTACGGTCCGGTTAAGTTCTTCATCATGGACTTGGGGCAGAAGAAGGTCAGTGAGTGTACCACAGTGGAGGTCTGGATGTGGAGACATGCCAGGAAGTCTGTGAGGGAACTTCACCTTTACACGGTCATTGCTGAAGTCCTCAACATTACACAGTCATTGATGAGGAGTTTTGGATCAGAAAAGAGACTGTGGGGAATAGTGTCAAATCGATGGGGCCCAAGGACGCAGGATTTGCAAGCTGGGCTAGCTGGGAACAGTAGTCCACCCCTTGACATACCTCCCAACTTTTTGAGATGGAAATGAGGGACACCTATCAGCAAAATGATGCAGGCATAGGACATACCCCTTGCCACGCCCCCTTAAAGGAGAATTGTACAAAAAAACAAGATTGGTTAAACCCACAAGTGCTTTTTTTTACCACTTCACCTTTACACGGTCATTGCCGAAGTCCTCATCATTACACAGTCATTGATGAGGAGTCCTGGATCAGAAAAGAGACTGTGGGGAATAGTGTCAAATCAATGCGGCCCGAGGGCACAGGATTTGCAAGCTGGGCTAGCTGGGAACAGAAGTGCACCGTTGACATACCTCCCAACTTTTTTAGATGGAAATGAGGGACACCTATCAGCAAAAGTATGCAGGCATAGGACACACCCCTTGCCATGTCCCCTTAAAGGAGAATTGTACAAAAAAACAAGATTGGTTAAACCCACAAGTGCTTTTTTTACCACTATTATTCCTTTATATTGGCTTTTAGAATTTACAAATGCAGCAATTTAGAAATCAGATGAAATGTTTACCACTGGGAAACACTTTTTGATGGGTAAAAAGTGCATTTTATATACAACTTTATAGATAAGACCAAAATGAGGGACAAACGAGGAGGAATGAGGGACAGAGGCACATTGCTCCAAATCAGGGACAGTCCCCTCGAAATCAGGGACAGATGTGAGCTATGCATTCAGCACATGCTATTAAACTACTAGGCCTCCGGGGAGAGGTACTGCAGGCCTCTGGCCTAGTAGCAGCAACCAACCAGAGTCAACATTAGAGACTATTCAGAGTGGGATCTTTTGCATTATAGAAGATGATGTGACAAGAAATGTAATTTGCTACAGAATAAGTTTGTGCAGGAGGGAAGGATTCCTGGGAGCAATAGTCTGCAGGAGTTACGCAGAGGAGGAGCAATAATCGGTATGGAGATGCAGGGAAGAGACTGTAGATGTTATACATGTGCATCATTTCTTCAAGGCTCAAACAAAGTTCTAATTGATAAATATGATGGCAAAGAAATTTGATCTATGGGCATCCCATATACCCCTTTCTCCAACCAAATGACTGTTCATTGTCTCTGAGGTGATATATGAAGGTCTGGCAGTGGGGTGATTTGGTGTATGTTAGTAACTAGTGGCAACGCACCGCTACACACATAACATTTATGATTTATTGGTTTTAATTATATGATTTTTCCTTATATGATAATTTCAGCAATTTTCTGGTGTTTCATTTGGAAACAATACTATTTTTTGATTTAGAGCCACTCCATTTCTATGTTTAAAATATTGATTTGATTTGGATTTCTCTTCTGTTCATCACACTTTATATTTTGTTAATTGATAAAAATTTATTATTAACACTTTTATTTCTGAAAACATTCTTAATTTACAGTATTTTTCACATTTGCCTACATCTTTTGCACAGTTACTGTATATGCAGTGCCCTGAAAAAGTATTCACACCTCTTGAAATTTTCCTTATTTTGTCATATTACAACTAAAAACGTAAATGTATTTTATTGGAATTTTATGTGATAGATCAACACAAAATGGTACATAATTGTGAAGTGGAAGGAAAATGATAAATGGTTTTCAAATTTTTTTACAATTTTTTTTACAAATAAATATGTGAAAAGTGTGACGTGGATTTGTATTTAGCCGCCTTTACTCTGATACCCCTAACTAAAATCTGGTGGAACCAATTGCCTTAAAAAGTCACCTAATTGGTAAATATAGTCCACCTGTGTGTAATTTAATCTCAGTATAAATACAGCTGTTCGGTGAAGCCCTCAGTTTGTTAGAGAACCTTAGTGAATAAACAATATCATGAAGGCCAAGGAAGACACCAGACGGGTCAGGGATAAAGTTGTGGAGAAGTTTAAAGCAGGGTTAGGTTATAATAAAATATTCCAAGCTTTGAACATCTCACGGAGCACTGTTCACTCCATCATCCGAAAATGTAAGTATGGCACAACCGCAAACTTACCAAGACATGGCCGTCCACCTAAACTGACAAGCATGGCAAGGAGAGCATTCATCAGAGAACCATGGTAATTCTGGAGCTGCAGAGATTAGAGAATCTGTCCACAGGACTATTAGTCGTGCACTCCACAAATCTGGCCTTTATGAAAGAGTGGCAAGAAGAAAGCCATTGTTGAAAGAAAGTAATAAGAAGTCTCATTTGCAGTTTGCGAGAAGCCATGTGGGGGACACAGCAAACATATGGAAGAAGGTGCTCTGGTCAGATGAGACCAAAATGTAACTTTTTGACCTAAAAGCAAAACACTATGTATTGCAGAAAACTAACATTGCACATCACCCTGAACACACCACTTTTCTTCAGCAAGGACAGGGAAGCTGGTCACAGTTGACTGGAAGATGGATGGAGCCAAATACAGGACAATCTTAAAAGAAAACTTGTGCCGCGTACACACAATCGGAATTCCGGCCAGAAAAAGACCGACGAGAGCTTTTCATCGGAAAATGCGACCGTGTGTAGGCTCCATTGGAATTTTGCTCACCGAATTTCTGACAGCATGTTCTAGATTTTTCCGACGGAAAAGGTTTCTATCGGAAATTCCGATTGTCTGTAACAATTCTGATGCACAAAATTCCTACGCATGCTCGGAAACAATTCGATGCATGCTCGGAAGCATTGAACTCGGCTCGTTGTATTGTTGTACGTCACCGCGTTCTTGACGGTCAGAATTTGGTGTGACTGCGTGTAGGCAAGACAGTTTGAGCGGAATTCCGTCGGAAAAAACGTTATAGCTTTTTCCGACGAGAATTCCGATCGTGTGAACGTGGTATTAGAGTCAGCAAAAGCCTTGAGACTGGGGTGGAGGTTCACCCTCCAGCAGGACAATGACCCTAAACCTACAGCTAGAGCTACAATGTATTGGTTTAGATAAAAGCATATTCATGTGTTAGAATGGTCCAGTCAACGTCCAGACGTAAATCCAATTAAGAATCTGTGGCAAGACTTGAAAATTGCTGTTCACAGACGCTCTCCATTCAATCTGACAGAGCTTGCGCTATTTTGCAAAGAAGAATGGGTAAAAATGTCACTCTCTAGATGTGCAAAGCTGGTAGAGACATCCCCAATAAGACGTACAGCTGTAATTGCAGCGAAAAGTAGTTTTACAAAGTATTAACTCAGGGGGGCTGAATACAAATGGCACGCCACACTTTTCACATATATATATATATATATTGTACAGGACGCCAAGGTTGGGTCCTGGACGGGTGCTATATAGCACCAGTATTTGGGCTGTGGTCCCTTTAAAGGAGTCGCAGCATTGCTCAGGGGGTCACCCAAAATGGGTGAGGGGTTCCGGGAGTAGCCGAGCAGGAGAGGACTGACTCGCAGTCCTCTCTAGGTTAATAATCGTTATTTGGGACCCGGAATTTGGGAGGCTCTGAAGAGATATTCGGGTGGGAAAAGAGCCTCCCTCCCTGACCACAATGATTCAGCGCACAGGGGGTTAAGGGCCTCCAGGAAGACAGCTCAAAAGACAGGAAGTAGGGAAGAGTTGTTGGTGTGAGGAGGAGTAGGTGATTACACCTGTTAGCTGAGCTGTGTGGATGTCTGGAGGCTGCTAAAAGAACCTGCTGCAAAAACTGTATGTGTTTTTCTTAACTTTGTTTTTGTGCTGAAGATAAGCTGTTTTTTTTTTTGTTATGCTGAAGATAAGCGGACTTTGTTTTTGTACTTTACCTGTGCGCTGAAGAAAGCCTTATTTTGATTTTTCTTTCAAATAAATGTCTTTTATTTTAAAACTGACGGTTTATGCACTTAATCCCGTGGAGCTATTGTCCCCAAAGTTCACAACTGGTGTCTTGGATGCTGGCAAAAGTGCATTTGCAGCCGCAAAAACCGTTTAAAAACTAAACTGACATTTAAAGAGACAGTGTACAAATGGCATGTCGTGGGTGAAGTCAGCTCAGACGCTGCAAACAGCAGGTAAAGGCATGGAGGAGGTCATCAGGGCTTTGGCGCAAGCCACCGTGACCCAGCAGCAAGCTTCAGCAGATGCAAACCGTCGCCATGAGGAAGCGATGGCTCAGCAGCAGCAGGCCCTGGCACAGGCTATAGCTGCACAGCAGGAAAACACACGGTTGCTAGCCGCCCAGTTTACTGCTCAGCAGGAGTCCACTCAAACACAGGTGACTGCCTTACAGGAGGCAGTGCAGCGGCTGGCTCAGGGACGAGAACAATCGGTCGTTGCCATTGGCAACCAAGTGTCTGTGAGAGCCAGCCATTTCTTACAAAAACTGACACCCAGCGATGACGTAGAGGCCTTTCTCACCACCTTTGAGAGGATAGCGGAGAGAGAGGGGTGGCCCCGTGATCAATGGGCCGGCATTATCTCTCCTTTTCTCACCGGTGACCCGCAAAAGGCCTACTTTGACCTCCCAACTGAACATATCAGCAACTATGAGCTTCTGAAGACAGAGATCCTGGCCCGCCTAGGAGTGACCATGGCTGTCCGGGCTCAGAGGGTGCATCGCTGGCGGTACAAACCTGACCGACCACCCAGGTCCCAAATGCATGAACTGATACAGCTGGTTAAAAAATGGCTACAGCCAGAAAAACTGTCAGGCCCACAAATGGTGGAACGGGTGGTGATGGACTGGTACCTGCGGTCCCTGCCAGATGACCTACAGCGCTGGGTAAGCCATGGAGACCCTGCAACCGCTGACCAGCTGGTTGAGTTGGTTGAAAGATACACCGTGGTAGAGGACCTGCTTGGGTCTGCCAAACGTCGGGAACCCACACCAAGGGCAACAAGACCGGCCACAGCACCTAGGAGAGAAGCCCTGCTAGACATTGGAACCCGCAACCCTGCACCATCTTCTGCAGAACCTCGAAGGTTGGTTCCTGTCCCTAGGATGGGAGGCCTACAGTGTTGGCGATGTCGGTCCTGGGGGCATACCCGGGCACAATGCCCACTTCAGGAGGAGCCGATGGATGGCGGGACTGGTCGGAGAAGCTCCTTCTATGTGCAAAGAGCGTGTACCACTCATCTTGATCTGGCTGAAGGACGGTTCGAGTGTGAAGTGTGGGTGAACCACCTTCCTGCCAGGGCCCTACTAGACTCCGGGAGCATGGTAACACTGGTACATGCCAGGGTGATTGGGAGACTTGGCCCCGTAAATAAAACTCTGCGCGTAGTGTGTATCCATGGGGATACCAGGGAGTACCCCCTGGTTCCTGTGACGGTTTCTTATGGACGTACCTCAGTGACACAAGAGGTTGGGGTAGTAAATAGTCTAATACATGATATTATAGTGGGGCGGGACTGTCCGATATTCCTCGAACTGTGGAACCAGGCACAGATGGGGCTGCCAGGAGAACTGGGGACACTGGGCCTGGAAGAGATGGAGTCTGAGGGGTCTAGGTCTGAAACCCCCACAACACACCCCTCTAAAGCAGAGATACCTGTCACTAATAAGGATATTGCAGAGAATGTTAATTTTAATGACAATGTTTCTGTTTCAGGCCTCAACACCGAGTTGACTTCTGAGGGGGGGGGAAGCCTTCCCATTACAGGTTATGCTGGGGGAGGATCATGAGGAGCTCTCCCCGTTGCAGTTCCCAGTTGAGGAGGGTGAAGGGGAAACATCCTCAAGGTCAGTGCATCCAGACCTGGACGTACCCAGGGGTGCGTTTGGCTCCGCCCAGTTGCAGGATCCCACCTTGGTCAATGCTCGAGAGCAGGTTTCTGTTGTTGATGGGGTCCCACAAATACCAGGGGCAGATCAAAGGTTTCCTCATTTTGCATTAAAGGGGGATCTGGTTTATCGAGTGGCTGAAAGCCGGGAGGAAACTGTAGAGCAGTTACTGGTTCCCCAACCTTATAGGCGGATGCTATTTGACCTAGCCCACAATGACGCACTGGGAGGACACTTGGGGGCAGAGAAAACGGAGGCCAGGATAACCGACCGGTTTTACTGGCCAGGGGTGAAGGCCGAGGTTAAAAGATATTGTGCATCTTGTCCCATTTGTCAGTTAACTGCCCCAGGGCCACACTATAGAAGCCCTCTGGTACCCTTGCCGATTATTGAGGTTCCGTTTGAGCGGATCGCCATGGATCTCGTGGGACCCCTGGTAAAGTCGGCAAGGGGGCACCAATATATATTAGTTATCCTAGACTACGCAACCAGGTATCCAGAAGCAGTTCCTTTGAGGAAAGCCTCCTCTAAGGCCATTGCCAAGGAGTTATTCCAAATGTTTTCACGAACTGGATTCCCCAGGGAGATACTTACGGACCAGGGCACCCCTTTTATGTCAAAGGTGATGGCGGACTTGTGCAGACTATTTCAGATCAAGCAGTTGCGGACGTCCGTCTATCACCCGCAGACCGATGGCCTAGTTGAGAGGTTTAATAAAACTCTAAAGTCCATGTTAAAAAGAGTGGTCCAGAAAGACGGGAAGGATTGGGATATGTTACTCCCTGCCCTCTTGTTTGCCATCCGGGAGGTTCCACAAGCGTCCACGGGCTTCTCACCGTTTGAGTTAGTGTATGGACGAAGGCCCCGGGGGTTGCTTGACCTAGTCAAAGAAACATGGGAAAGTGAATCCTCACCACACAAGACCGTGGTAGAGCATATCTCTCAAATGCGAGAGAGGGTGGCTAAGGTGATGCCGCTGGTGAGGGAGCACATGCAGAAGGCTCAGGATGCCCAAAGAAGGGTGTATAACAGATCGGCTAAAATTAGACAGTTTCAAGTAGGAGACCGGGTGGCTGTCCTAATACCCACAGTGGAGAGCAAGTTCTTGGCCAGGTGGCAAGGCCCGTTTGAGGTAATAGAGAAAGTGGGTGAGGTGAACTACAAGGTACACCAGCCAGGGAAAAGAAAACCATACCAGATCTATCACGTAAATCTGTTGAAACCCTGGAGAGACAGAGAACAGGTATCCGCTGTGGTAGCGGTACAGTCAGGGGACCATGCAGGAATCGACCTGGTGCAGGTGGCTGCTACCCTAACTAGGCCCCAAACCCAGCAAGCAAAAGAGTTTCTGCAAAGAAATAGGGACATGTTTTCAGGGTTGCCGGGTCTCACCAACGTCATCGAGCATGACATTGTGACGGAACCCTGTATAAAAATCCGGTTAAGGCCTTACCGTATCCCAGAAGCTCATAGAGTGGCAGTGTCTGAAGAGGTCAAGAGAATGCTCGAGCTTGGAGTCATTGAAGAGTCGCAGAGCGAGTGGTCGAGTCCAATCGTGTTGGTACCCAAACCCAACGGCACCCTCCGCTTCTGCAACGACTTTCGAAAACTTAATGAAATCTCCAAGTTTGATGCTTATCCAATGCCACGGGTAGATGAGCTAATTGAGAGGTTAGGTCCAGCCAGGTATATAACCACGCTAGACCTCACAAAAGGGTATTGGCAGATTCCCCTGACCAAGAAAGCCAGGGAGAAAACAGCTTTCTCTACCCCGGAAGGCCACTTCCAGTACAAAAGAATGCCATTTGGTCTACACTCTGCCCCCGCTACATTCCAAAGGGCCATGGACAAAACTTTGCGTCCACATCAACGGTATACTTCGGTTTACCTAGATGACATAGTCATTTTTAGCACTGATTGGGAGTCCCATCTTCCCCGAGTTCAGGCAGTCGTAGACTCCTTGAGAAGAGCAGGATTCACCATCAGTCCGGAGAAGTGCGCGATTGGAGTAGAGGAAGCCAAGTACCTAGGGTACATTGTGGGTAGAGGACTGGTGAAGCCCCAAATGAGTAAGGTAGAAGCCATACAGAACTGGCCCCGCCCCCTATCCAAGAAGCAGGTCAGAGAGTTTTTGGGCATAGTTGGCTACTACCGGAGGTTTGTCCCCAACTTTGCCACCATTGCTGCACCATTGACGGACTTGACCAAAGGCAGAAAGTCAGTGATGGTACAGTGGAATGACGATGCCGAAAAAGCTTTCCAGAAGCTTAAGACGGCATTGTGCCGGGATCCGGTGCTTGTGGCTCCAGATTTTTCTAAGGATTTTGTAGTACAGACAGATGCTTCAAGTGAAGGGCTAGGAGCAGTCCTGTCTCAAGTGATCAATGGGGAAGAGCACCCCATAGTTTTTCTAAGTAGGAAGCTGACGGCAGCGGAGAAAAACTATGCGGTGGTGGAGCGGGAGTGTCTTGCCATCAAGTGGGCTTTAGACTCTTTACGGTATTTCCTCCTAGGTAGAAGGTTCCGCCTAGTGTCCGACCATGCCCCACTGACCTGGATGAGACAAAACAAAAACACCAATGCCAGGGTGACAAGGTGGTTCCTTTCTCTCCAGGAGTTCAATTTTGTGGTAGAGCACAGACCAGGGAGACAGCATCAGAACGCCGATGCCCTCTCCCGGGTCCATTGTATGATGTCGAGTGGTGCCTCCAACACCTCCGCGTTGAGGCAGAGGGGGGGGATATGTACAGGACGCCAAGGTTGGGTCCTGGACGGGTGCTATATAGCACCAGTATTTGGGCGGTGGTCCCTTTAAAGGAGTCGCAGCATTGCTCAGGGGGTCACCCAAAATGGGTGAGGGGTTCCGGGAGTAGCCGAGCAGGAGAGGACTGACTCGCAGTCCTCTCTAGGTTAATAATCGTTATTTGGGACCCGGAATTTGGGAGGCTCTGAAGAGATATTCGGGTGGGAAAAGAGCCTCCCTCCCTGACCACAATGATTCAGCGCACAGGGGGTTAAGGGCCTCCAGGAAGACAGCTCAAAAGACAGGAAGTAGGGAAGAGTTGTTGGTGTGAGGAGGAGTAGGTGATTACACCTGTTAGCTGAGCTGTGTTGATGTCTGGAGGCTGCTAAAAGAACCTGCTGCAAAAACTGTATGTGTTTTTCTTAACTTTGTTTTTGTGCTGAAGATAAGCTGTTTTTTTTTTTGTTATGCTGAAGATAAGCGGACTTTGTTTTTGTACTTTACCTGTGCGCTGAAGAAAGCCTTATTTTGATTTTTCTTTCAAATAAATGTCTTTTATTTTAAAACTGACGGTTTATGCACTTAATCCCGTGGAGCTATTGTCCCCAAAGTTCACAATATATATATATATATATATATATATATATATGAGTGGTTTCAATAGAAATGCTGCAAATCCAGGGGCTGCTGACTGGTAAATAATAATTAATGATATTTAAATGTAGAGCTAATTTTGAGTTCTTTTTATTGGTTCAATAACAAGTGTCAGTGACTAACCTTATAAAATGCCAACTGCAAATGTCAAACTCATTATGCCTTTAGGATTAACGTAATCATAATTTTCAGTTTGTTTGAGGTTAAATCTTATGCTGCTTAGACATCATTTAGGATTACGAACAATATACTGTATTTCACAACACATTCATTATATGTTTTTAATTGAATCTGCAGGTTGCTTTTATTGTACTTTAGAAGACAGTTTATTTTAACAATTGTAAACCTATTTTGAAACACTGAATGCTTGTGTATCACAATTTACTAACTTACTTAATAAGCAGACTATTCTAAATCTAGTCCTAGGCATCAGACATTTCTCATGGATTATGAAATAATCCAATTTTTTGTAGAGCACTTACATATTCATGCCCAGTTACATTAGTATCTAGATACAGTGAAGAACCATACACTCCAATAAAGTAGGAATATCAAAGCGCTACTCTTGTTAAGATATTATTTATACTTATGAATAGAGCAGGGAAGGGTTATAACTATATCAACCCTATTGCTGGGGTATGGGGGTTCTGTAACTTTATGTCAAAGTAAGGGGAAAAAAATGGAAGCCAGGGGAAATCATCCTAGAGGGCATGCTGTTTTGGTGAAAACTGTCAAAGGTGGAATGGGATTTTCACCAACCTTCTGTAATATCTCCAAATATGTCAAAATACTTCTTAAAATGCCTTAACATCTAACATTGATTAAAATTATAAAAATATGCTGAGCTGCACCGATTATGTCACTGAAACGACACTTAGACCGGCCTTACACAGAGAAAATTTCTTGTTGAAGGAAAGAAATTAGCTTGATTCCCCCATCAACACACAGTGTTGATGAGGGAATCACTCCTGCCAGGCCCTTCTCCCAGGACAGGGGGTGGGGAAGGGTGGAGGAAGCCGCCCCCCACAGGCAGAAGACAGTGATTATCGCAAGCGGCTATAGCAGCCGCTTGCGATAATCACAAGCGAATCCGGCAAGCTGGTTGTACCCAAGTTTATCGATCGATCAACTTGGTACATTCAGCCTGCCCATTAATGGTTTAAATCAGGAACCGGCTGAGAGTCGATCCTTGTATGGCCGGCCTAAGAGCTTTTGAGAGATAAATAAACACTACAGATATATGTGCTTTGCTCAGATTCCATGACTGAGGTTTACACCACTTTAACTAGTTCAAGGTATAATATTAGGATGCTTCATTTTACATTGACATTACCTTACCTCAAAGGTAAGGAAGAGTGGTTGCAGCTTGTGTAGTACCAATTGTGCACAAGGCTAGATTAGATATGAGTAGCAACAACCATGGCTTGCCCTTGTTGAGGCCCAGTAGCTCTACACATGTATGACCCCACACTGAGTGGAGAACGGTAACATCTCCACACTGTAACTTCTGACATTCTCATACATCAAGGTGTAGTAGAATATATATATATATATATATATATATATATATATATATATATTTATACATACATTATTTACATGACTGAACAAGTTTTGTTATCCTGTTTTACTACAACATGTGTATATGGCCACTATGATTGTAGATGACTGACCTTTAACTCCATCCAGTATTATATGATACAATAGGAATTTAAATTTATTCATGTGGTTAACACCAACAAACTTCAAGGGAAAAAAAACATGAAATAAAATGATGGTGGAATATGTGGATTCTGTCAGTAAAGCCTTCCTGCATGAAAAGAAAGTTAAACTATTCTCTTATCATCTACAACGCACTGAGCAGAAATTAAGAAGTTATATGTTCGCTTTGATCTGATGCTTGTGTATGACTGCACACTTCCCTTTCAATTCTCTATCAAATAAAATGCAAATACTAACCTATCTTCTTTGCAGATTCATAGAAAGTCATTAATGTATGTGAAGGCACTGCCTGCATTGCCAACAGCCTGTATAATAATTTGCACATCCATAAAAATAACCATCATTCTGGACCTTTTTTGTGAGCATTTGAAAACATCACTCAAAAGCATATGATTAAATTTTCCTAGAAGAAAATTAAAATGCCAATTTTAAAATACACTTTTGCAAAGAGTACATTTAGACTGCAGAGAAATGCAGTATTAATACAGGATGTATCAATGTAATGAAACAACTGCATTAACAAGCAACAATTCTGTTTGACATTTGCCTGAAATAATCTATGATTTCATATATTAGCATAATCATACTTTTGAATATTATCATAGAAAATAATTTCTTTCTTACTTCATGGTATTTGCAATATTACTTGTAAGCAGCATAGCAAAATATTTGCATTCAGTATATTTTTTATATAGAGTCTATAGGGCATACAATAAGTAACCAATATGTGTACAGAACAGGCTGCAGTAAAGGGAAGAGGGAAAGTTTGTGGCAAATGATCTTAAAAAAGAAAAGAAAAATAACCCTGAAGGCTTTTTAACACGGAATACATAATTGTGGACGCAGCCGTTCCACAATCAGAAAATTCTTAGAAATGTATCTAGTTGACAGAGATCGCAGATATCAGATTGTACATAGTTTAACCATAAAAAAAATGTTACTTATGTTCAGTGATGTAAGTAACTGAGTTAAAATAAACAGAGTTACTTAACGCAGTTACTTTAGAGGGTAACGAGTAATCTAACTGATTACTTTTCCACTCATGGTAACGCAGTTCCCATTACTTGGGAGGTGTTACCTCAATTACTTCTACCGCCACTAGATGGCAGTAGTGTAATTCCAGTTGTCCTGCCGAAAAAGTTCCCCCGCCAGATAAGGACCCCCTGTACTGCGCAGGCGCAGAGCTTGCGCAGTACGAAGGACTACGGAGCTTACGAAAATTGCCGAACCTAAACAGCTCTGAGTGAACTCTACACAGCGCAGGCGCAGTTAACATATAATTGTATGAGGCGATGCCACACGCTCCCGATGCTCGTGCTACTCTGCAAGGGGCGTCTATCGTGTAACTAGGGGCGGGTCTAGTATTACTGTAACCAAAGGGCGCATTTATTATTATTGTTCTATATATCGAGCTCTGCCCATTAATTTAACATTCGCCCTCTTCTGTAGCCATCCGCCCCTTACACGATATAATAATAGTAGACCCGCCCCTTGCTTACACGCTATAACAGATCTGCCCCTTGGTTAGAGTAATAATAGAGCAGCCCCTTGGTTACACGATATATAACAATAATAATAAATGCACCCCTTGCTTACAGTAATACTAGACCCCTTAGTTACACGTATAGAATATTTAAAAATAAGTCACAGTTACTTTTCTGCGTAACTAATTACTTTTCCAATGTAGTAACTGAGTTACTAACGCAATTACATTTTGGGAGAAGTAAATTGTAACTTAACTAATTACTTTTTTAAAGTAAGATGACCAACACTGCTTATGTTATAAACCTTGTATGATTAAAAGTCAATGAAAGCTGCATTTCTATTTTCAAAGAGGAAGAAGCACCTGTTACCAACAGAGTCTCTGTTTTCTTTTGTCTTTTCAGAAACTATACAATATTAATGTTAAAAAAACCTATAGTATAAACATAAAGTTAGTAAAGTTGTGGTATGGAAATCAGAAACATGAGGATGAAAATGTTGGTATGGGGGTTAAAGGGGATGGTTTGTTTTTAGTTTTTAGGGAGGGTGTGGGGTAAGGAGAGGCTTAAATAATTCTTATGCCCCGTACACACGGTCAGAAATTACGACGGAAAATGTCCGATCGGACCATGTTGTCGGAAAAAACGGCCGTGTGTGGGCTCCATCGGACTTTTTCAGTCGGAATTTACGACGAAAAAAAATTGAGATCCTGCTCTCAAATTTTCCGACAACAAAGTCTGATCGGACTTTTTCCGATCGTGTGTAGAGAATTCCGATGTACAAAATGCCACGCATGCTCAGATCAAATTACGAGACCAAAGCTATTGGCTACTAGCCTCTACGTAGTTCCGTCGTACGCAACGAACGTCACCACGTTCAGAATAATCTGATTTTCCGACCGTGTGTATGCAACACCAGTGTCGGACAAAATCCGTTGGAAAAAATCTGACGGATTTTGTGGTCGGAATTTCCGACCGTGTGTACGGGGCATTAGTGTTGAGAGGGGCGAAGGGTGGGGGAAGGGGCCAGAATTCTACCTTTCTCTCCTACTCAAGTAGTTCAAGTCATGAGCTGACTGTATTCGTCAGTCGTGACAAAATATGACCAACATGACCATATTTTCCTAAATTTGGAGGGGGTATCCTTCTCTTGGTGTATAAGGTCTTCTATCTCTGCATTTTTTTTAAGCCGTTCTGTTATAGACGGTGGATCAGGGGAGCACCAATGAAACGGGATGCACATCTTTGCTGAATTTATCATGTGAATAGCAAGTGAATGAAGGTATGTATTTGGGGATCGAGGAATGGTGTAGCAGCATTTGTGCTGGTGAGAATTCAAGGGGGGAAATGGTAATTTGGTTTGCGAGTCAGTGAACCTCTGACCAGTACCTTGGGGCAAGTCCACCAGATGTGTAGAAATTAACTCATCTCCTTGTTACAATGCCAACACTGTGGGGGGGGGGAGCGATGGGTAGATTTTATGTAACCTGAGGGGGGTCTTGTGCCATCTTGAATAGATTTTAAACGCGTTCACTTGGGCGTATACGTTGACCGCCCCTTGTGAATATAAATATTCTCCCAGTCTAGGTCTGATAAGTCGATAGAAAGTTCTTGCTCCCATTTACCACTCGCTAAATTGGATTTGGGATTACACTCTGCAAACAGAAGCGTGTATGTGTCAGAAATTAGGTGTTTTTGGGGTTCTGTTTTTAGGCACTTCGATTCAAAGAGAGTGGTCTGTCAGGACCAATCAGGTTGTGGGTTTGGTGCTGAATTTGTAAATAGGTCCAAAGTGGAAATGAGTGATTTGTCATTCTTTAGGACAGCTTGGATAATGTGAGCAATCAACCTCTCTGTGTTGCTATGGGCATTTGTATAGTGACTTTATTGCAATAATATAGAGTTTATTGATATGTAAATAAACCAGAAAGCTAGGTTTTGGATATGAGCAGAGGAAGTTGGTGTATACAGGAAATGGGTGGGAGGGGCATGAAGAGGGTTTGAAGGAAACATGTTTTTGGGACAGAAGAAGAGTTGTGTTTGGAGGACAAAGAGGAAACACATGGTTTCCAGGAGGTGAACTGAGCAAAGGACCATGGAGGACATCTTGACCCCTAAGTTGAGTAATTGTTTAGTTTGCTTAATATGCACATATTATACATGCTTATATGTGTAGGCATATATTTTGTAAGCTATAAGTTGTGTTGTATTGTTCATCCTACAGTTTGTATGTGCAGATTTTTCCTTGTTTAGTAAAGCATTGATACACTTCAGAAGTCTAAGCTTCCTTGGTTTTACCACAAGAACTTAATAGATAGACGCAAAGCATTACAATTGGGGGCTCAGTCTGGATTTGTGCTAAAATTTCAACTGAAGCAGACCTGTTTTATATGGTGTGTTTTGTTGCTTGTGCTGGGGGAAAAATGCTGCGTACACTGTTTATGAGGAGTAAGGCTGCAAAGATTTCTGGTGTCCAGGAGGACTTGAAGGCGTGCACCCTTCCTATCTGGGCCAGAAATAGTCAGTGGATGCCTGTTGCAAAGGAGCTGGCTGGATATGCTTCTTCTTTGAACAGAGCTTGGGGGGATGGAGTCTGTGATCTTTCCTCAGATTTAAGTCTCAAAATTTTTGGGTTCAGTACGGGAGACATGCGGGCAGTTGCTGTGTTTGGTTTGCACTTCCTGCATGCTCTACATATTGAATCTGAAAAGAGGGAAAAGACGTAATTAGAAAGAGATTTACTGAAGGAACAGCTTGCAGTGGCATCCAAGTGTTTGGAAGAAACTGCAAGCAAGGAAAAAGATTTAGAAAGGAGGGTAATCAAAGTTAAACCTGCAGTGGCTTTGAAGTGTGTTCAAACCCCTGTAGGCCGAGCTGAAGATTT
The DNA here is from genome assembly GCA_028564925.1 of Lithobates sylvaticus. Classification (NCBI taxonomy): domain Eukaryota; kingdom Metazoa; phylum Chordata; class Amphibia; order Anura; family Ranidae; genus Lithobates; species Lithobates sylvaticus. The sequence continues at coordinate 578,092,706 of CM053026.1, read as the reverse complement.
GAGTGAGCGGTGTGCAGCCCTCATGACCAAGTCTAATGACCCTCTAACAAAGGACAAAGGCCCAAAGCCTGTAAGCAGAAGTAGGACATGTGCCACTGTTACTTCTCATAACCGGGAAGCAGAGGATTTGATCAGCTCAAATGACCGAGTTGAGTCAGATACAAGAAAGGCAAGGCCTATGATCTCCAGGAGACACATGTGGATTGATTTACTTAAGGTGGGGGTCCCTAGAGAGGAAATAAATGGGATTCCTACACCAGCATTGTTTAGGAAGTGGAAGCAAATGGTTGGGAATGGTAGATTCAGTCACATTAAGTGTTTCTGTTGCCATAAAATGGGGCATTTTGCAAAAATGTGCCATGCTGTGAAGACTGAACAATAGCAGGCCTGTATGCTTCCCAGGACAGCACAGAGAGGCACGCAAGTTTATTCGTTACGTTGGAAGTCAATGCCTTTCCGTGAAAGTGTTTCAAGGCAACAGTGGGCACCCTACAATAGTTTTGCAGTTAGAAATGGGCAGATAGAGAAATGTGAGCAGTGAGCTATGTTTTTTGGCACAGTTGGAAGGAACAAATAATCTGCTTTGTCTCTTACTCTTTTCAGGTATTGAGCATCGAGAGGTGGGCAGGCAGAGCAGATGACCACACAGGATGGGAGGAGACAGACCAGAAGAGAGCCTGAGAAAAGGTGGCTGAATTGGAGTGGACTTTCATCTGAGCATTTCCTTATGACCAAGAAGAAAAGAGATTTTCATCTGGGACTTTCTTTACAAACTGCCAGAAGACATTGTTAGCCCTGCTCAAAAGTAATGTTGCAGCCTCCCAGGGAAAAACCAATCGTCTGACCGCCCACAATATGAAGGTCGAAAGGTAATTTGTTCCTCCCATTTATACGGGGGGGGGGGGGGGTTTATTTTGCCCTTTCCTAGACAAAAGGCTTTAAGAAGTTTCCTATATTATCCTATAAAGTCTAGAGGTGGTATGTGTTGCTGTGGGCATCTGTATAGTGACTTTATTGCAATAATATAGAGTTCAGATTTAGTACAGAGGCCCTTCCCCCTCCATTGATATGTAAATAAACCGGAAAGCTAGGTTTTGGATATGAGCAGAGGAAGTTGGTGTATACAGGAAATGGGTGGGAGGGGCATGAAGAGGGTTTGAAGGAAACATGTTTTTGGGACAGAAGAAGAGTTGTGTTTGGAGGACAAAGAGGAAACACATGGTTTCCAGGAGGTGGACTGAGCAAAGGACCATGGAGGACATCTTGACCCCTAAGTTGAGTAATTGTTTAGTTTGCTTAATGTGCACATATTATACATGCTTATATGTGTAGGCATATATTTTGTAAGCTATAAGTTGTGTTGTATTGTTCACCCTACAGTTTGTATGTGCAGATTTTTCCTTGTTTAGTAAAGCATTGATACACTTCAGAAGTCTAAGCTTTCTTGGTTTTACCACAAGAACTTAATAGATAGACGCAAAGCATTACACTCTCTCATAGAATTGTTCTGCTCGGATGTTAGGGTGCGGCCATATGTCTGATAGAAAAGTTGCGGACATGCCTGGTGAGAAATCCGGGTTTTGGCGAATTGGAGTCATGGGACCCAGATTTGATGATATGTTGTGCTTACGGCATGTTTCCTGGAAGTAGAATAATGTTGGATATATTAACGGGAGATTTTTGCAAGTCGTGGGATATGTTTAGGATCGATCCAAGGGGTTTGATGAAGTGGGGAAGGGGACATGGCATGTTCAAGATGAACCCAAGCTTTGACATTAGAATGAATGTTCCAGTTGATTATCCTAGCTAAGTGTCAGGCTCGATAATACTTCTGCAGATCTGGGAGGACAATACCTCCTTTAAGTTTAGCAATCGTCAGTCTAGAGTAGCTTAGTCTTGAATGTGAGGTGCCCAAAATAAAATTTGTACAAGCTTTCCTGCATGCCGAAAAGAAGGTAGGTGGAATTCTAGGATTCTAGGGAGTATGTTCATTTTTATAATTGCAGCCCTGCCAAACCATGAAAAGAGACCAGAGGACCAGGATTTAAAATCACAATGTATGTTTTGTAGTAGTGGAAAGTAGTTTTTAGAGTAAAGTTCTGTGAGTGAGGAAGGTAATTGGATGCCAAGGTAAGTAATTTTGTCCCTGTTCCATTTAAACTGAAAGTTAGAGTGACATTGTTGACATGTTTCCTGCGGCGGTGTGACGTTTAATGCATTTGACTTTGAGAAGTTAATTTGTAGATTGGTTTAAGATTTGAAGGTGGCAAACTCGAGTAAGTTTGGGATAATTATAAGTGGGTCAGAAAGAGGAGGATATCATCCGCAAAAGCAGCCAATTTATAGGTTGTGTGAGCTATTGATATACTTTTAATATCAGGGTTTGCTCTGAGGCGTCGGAGTAGTGGCTCCAGGGTAAGGACAAAGATAAGGGGAGAAAAAGGGCATCCCTGGCGTGTTCCGTTCGACAATGGGAAGGCATTTCATAGGTAGCCATTTACGCATACTCTCGCTGTGGGAGTACAGCATGAGGCTAAAGTTTAGAATGCAGTGATGAAGACCGATAGCCTTTAATGTCTCTGTCACATAGTCCCAAGCCACTCTATCAAATGCCTTCTCAGTGTCCAAAGAAAGAAAAAATCCTGGTTGGTGGTTACATGTTAGCCAGTGATGAATAGTAATCACCTTGAGTGTGTTATCCCTTGTTTCTCTGCCCAGTATGAAACCAACGTGGTCAAGGGAGACAAGCTGGGGAAGCAAGGGAAGTAGACAGTTAGCTAATATTTTTGCAAACCATTTTAGGTCCACATTTAGTAATGAGATGGGTCTATAATTAGTCACTAAGTAGGGGTCTTTCCCTGGCTTAGGGATCACAGCAATGTGTGCTTCCAACAGGTCTCTGGGGTTAAAGTTGGTACACAAAAGAGTTGAAAGCTGATAAAAAGAAGGGGAGGAGTAGATCTGTGTAGGTCTTGTAGTACCCCACAGTTAGGGGTAGTAGTAACCCCCATCTGGTCTTGGACTCTTGCCAGGTTTCAATTGTTAAGCACTAATTTGTCTTCTTCTTCTGGCAGTGGGCATTCTAGATCTTGGGCTATGGTATCTTGGTAGGGTCATATTGTGGCAGGAAATCATTAATTATTGCCTTCTTAATATGTCTGTTTTGGACGAATCCATTGGGTAAAGGTTGTACAATTGTGAGTGGTAGTTGACAAATTGTTTAGCTATGTCGGGGTTAGAGTTAAGTTTATGGCCTGAGGGGTCTGTTAGGGAGTGTACTGTCGAGGCTGCTCTCTTGCATTGTAAGGCTCTTGCTAAGAGTTTACCTGATTTGTTTGCGTACTCGTAAAATAATTTCTGAGATAAGATGTATTGACGTTTTATTTTTTTACCTAATTCCTCTAATAGTTCTGACCTGGCCTGTATAAGGGCTTGGAGAGTGTCTAGTGCCTGTGTTTGTTTATGTGAGCATTATAGCTTCTGAATACGGGTAGTCAGATCAGGGAGATGTTTCTGCCTTTCTTATCTACGTTTGGCAGCGGCTGCAATTAGAATGCCCCTTATTATACATTTATGGTCTTCCCACTGGATTGCCGAGGATGTCTCTGTAGCTTGGTTTTCTATGAAGTTTAGTCTGATGAAGTTTAACCTCAGCTGCGATGGAGGGGTGCATGAGCAGAGAGGGGTCTAGACTCCAAGTTGGAGGGTGAGTGTACACATCTGGGAGTGATATGGACATGGAGATAGGATGGTGGTCCCATAAGAACTTTGGGTCAATAGAGGCTTGGTGGAGTAGGAGTAAGTCTTTCTGGAAAATGAACATATAGTCAATTCTCGAGAATCATTTTTTAATGTACGCCAGGAGTCATGAAGCAGGCTTTAAAGGGGAAGGATAGATGAGCCATTAGAGGTGTCATGGGGAGGGCTTAGAGATTCATTAAAGTCACCTCCCAAAATTAGGGTGCCTTCTTGGAACATAGTTAGGATTTGGGTTGTAGCTCAAAAGAAGGTGACCTGGTGGCTGTTTGGAGCATAAATATTTGCCAAGGTAATCCCCTTCAAAAAAAGATATCTGCCTTCCGCGTCAGACCATGTGTCAGAGAGTTGGAAGGGCCAGTGTTTGGGTAGGAGTATGGAAACACCTTTCAATTTAGACTTACAGTTGGTTGCATGGTGGAGAGTAGGATAGCATTTATTCGTTAGTCTAGGAATGGCATCCCTACGAAAATGCATTCCCGCAGGAATATAATATCTGCTTTGTTCTTTTGCATTGTAAGAAGGAGCAGAGAACATCTTTCTGGGATGTTAAGTTCTCAGGCATTAAGCAAAATCATTTTGATACAAGTACTTTTATCGGTGGGGTGGATAGGGGCCATGTTTAAACTGGTTATCATTTACCGCGTCAAGGATTGAAATATTGAGATAGCTACTAGCTTTGTTAATTGGGCTACAGGAACTGGGGCGGGAGAGAAGGTAGAGCCTAGGATAGAGGATAAGCTTTGAGAGGTAAAGGGAGGGAGGGGGAGTGTAGGGGGATGTAGGATTTAAGTGCGAGGGGGGGACAGGGAGAGGGGGGCACCTGTTGAAGGAGGGGAGCCCCTAAAGAGTGTGGTGCGGCGACAAGTGAGAGCCTGCTCATTTGTTCAGATAAGAGATATACCGTGAATACGGTGTTGCCGGAAGTTTTCAGTGGTGTTAGGAGGTATTAGGGTGTTAGGACTTATGTGAAAAGTGGGAGGTGGTTTTTCAAGGAGAATGAAGAAGTCAAAGTACCCCACCAGATGTATTGCCGCAAAGGGCTCGTTGAAGCATGGTAAAGGGAGCTATGTTGAAGTGTGCGCTTAGGCAGTTTTGGGGGAGAGGGATTAGGTTGATTAATAGAGATGAACCTGTTATGTGGGTAGAACCGGAAGTATCTAGGTCGGATAGGCCAAGAGGGTATTGTGGGTATAGCCCATACATTTTTTTTTATTTCCCTCCTGAGGTCTGAATGGGAATGTGCAATTGCCAATAACAGATAGATCTTACTGCACAAACTTACTGTCTAAACTCTATGCATCAGCCTTGTTACAACCATATATTAACTAAACATCTTGAACCTGTAACCATGTGAACACATACATATTACAACATAACAGGAACCTATGAAATACCCTGATGGAGCACGTGGAAGATATAGATCACACTATCAGAATAGATTAAATAAAGCACATTCATCCTCTGGGATGCTGGATTATTATAGCTGTGGATTAATAACAGTGGGAAATTCTTATCCACTTTACTGCCAGCATAAAGACATAGAAGGGCTTCTCTGGTGTTGGTAGAGTAGTAGAATTTTTGAAAAATGGCAATGAGTAGTTAAGTGCTTCTACAATGACTTAACCCTATATCATAGGTCACTGTTGGGGAATGGCCTCTACATTGAGCTTAGTAATTATAATAATATTAATATGGCCGGCCAGTGATCTGATTGTGCAATCTCACAGGGTGCAATTTATTTGGGTTGCAAAGGACCCGACAGCTCTACACCTCATGAGGTTATAGGTATATAATGCAATTGTTTTTTTTTTTTGGCCCTAGCTTTTTGGAAAAGTTAATGGTATCAGGAACCAAATATCATTATCACATTGCTCTCTCGTGCTAGTTAAAATATCCCTGTGCCTCATGCATATAGGAGATGTAACAGCTTTTAGGTAGGTTGCTCATATTTGACCAATAATCTCTGTGCATTTAATGATAGCTATGCCTTCCAGCACATGCGTGGGTGGAAACACTTAACTCACCAGTAGATGGCGCGAGAGGATTCAATTTTTCATCCATTTATATGACCAGTCTTGTAAAAACAAGACAGTGGTCTCTTTGAGGTTATTAAAGCTCCTCTTAGTGAGGGAGTACGATAACAGTATTAACCTTACAGTTGCGGACATTTTATTTTAGTGGGAAAAAATTAAGACTCCTGGTACTCTCGTTATATGTATTTAAATGTCATACATATGTCTTACACACCACATGTAATGCCTTGTGTTATCATCAATAAAAAAACTTTTTTGTTGATTAAAAAAAAAGCTCAAATATGGTGGAGCAATACATCTAGCTTTCATTTTATACAGTAGAAAACTGAGGTCACAAACAGCATTGCTTTGTAAAGTTGAGACATAGGGCAAGAGCTAATCTTTGAACCGTGAGAAGCAGAATCAAACTGTTACAACTTACGGCCCCCAGGGCTATGACAGTGGGATATCTGGGAATGTGAACGGAATGAGAATTAGGTGTTGGATTTTCACATCGTTATTATGCAAATCAGTTAAATCAGTTAATCACCTGGAGAAGGATGCAGGGTTTATAGTGGGTGCAGGCAATGGAGTCAGTCACTTGTAGAAGAACTTGTTCAAATTTTCCCTTCTGGGCCGATTAGGAGATGGAAGTCATGTGAGTCAACCTGATCGCCACTGTCCCATAGAAGGCTGATCTTGTGAATGCTGGGGTTAGCGGTTAAACCACTATCATGGTGTCAGGCAGGAAGACCTAGACAATGTTCTGTCTGGGTTGGGTTTTGCAGTTTGAGAAAATTATATCTCCTGCAAGATGTCAGGAGTGAAGGGTTAAGTAGACCAGTGTTATTTTTTGCGGGGAGTGGCAGGAACAGACACGCTAAGTGAGCGTGCTGCTCTGTGATCCTCGGGCCCCAGGAAGATATGCAGCGGTGTTCAGCATGCTACTGACCATTTACGGCATGTCCACACGACGCAACACAGCTGCACTCCCACTCTGCAGCAGGGGAAAGAGCAAGGTGAACAGGCTTAGAGCTTACCTTATGGCGCAGAGCATGAATCCAGGCAGTACAAGTGGGAGGATCACGGCCCAGGAGGGAAGGAGGTTTGGCTCCCCTGACCTGAAGGGAGGATCGGGGAGGACCGGACGTGATTCCCCTGCACAGGGCCGAGGAGCAACAGGATTGGGAAGGGGAGTTGCAGTACCTGGCAGCAGCCGTGTATCCCTAAGCCCGGGGCAGGGTTGCATGGACCTGGAGAGGGAACCCTTGGGAAAAGGGAGAGACCCTGTGGCTCACATGGGTAAAGTTGTGGACCCGGAGGGCGAACGTGCTGGAGGGGATCCGAACCCTCAGGAGGTGGAGGGAATGCCGAGAGGGATGGCTGAACCCTTGGAAGGTGAAAGCTTTGGTACAAAGCCCAGCAGTGAATCTGCAAAAATCAGCAAAGGACTTGTGATGAATCCAGAGACAGCCTCTACAGGGCAGGTGCAGTATGTTAACCCTTTGTATTGTGACCTTAATAATGAACCAAGTTCATCTCAACCAGAGTTAATGGTGGACTGGGATTTAAGAGAACATTTGAGAGTACTTCCCACAAAGAAAGATATCCAACTACTTATAACTGTTGTTGAATTATCCTGCAAGCAGGCTGTGGATGGGTTAAGAGAGGTAATAGGGACACTGGGACATAGAGTGGAGGAAATGGAGATGGGCCAGGATGATATTAGACAAGGAGTGGCTGATATACAAGATATGACAAAATATCATGAGGAAGTGTTAAATTCTCTGTTGGATCAGATGAACAATCAAGAAAATAGAGATCGTAGGCAAAATATACATATAAGGGGCTTGCCTGAAATGAAACAGCATCTTGAATTGCTTCCAAAGGTGATCAGCTTGTTCCAGTCAATTCTGGGGCCATCCGCACCGGATAAGATTAAAATAGATTCCATTGTGTCCTCACCCCTACCCCCCAAAATGCAGAAAGACCAAGATAGGTCATTTGTAATTTACATACATATCCAGTGAAAGAAGCCATCATTAAAGCAGTCCATAATAAACCTACGCTTGATTTTGAAGGTGCACAAATTGCTTTATTTACAGATCTATCATATAGAACTCTTATGTAACGAAGAATGATTAAACTTTTTGCAAGCAGCTGAGGTTTAATATCGTTGGGGATATCCCTTTAAGGTTATAGCAACACAAAATGGGAAAAAATGAACACTTAAGTCTAAAGATGATTTGCAACACTTCACAGAGGTGCTGGAACTCGCTTTGGTAGACTTTCCGGATTGGAGACTGAATAGTTGTAAACCATCACTACAACAACCAAAATGATGGCAACAAGTGCCGGTTAAAGGTCGACGGAAGATCGATGTGGAGAGATAGGACTATAATTTGGTCTTAGAAGGACATGCCTGAGTAGGGGGATAAAGTTAAAAAGGTTAAGAGGAAAGGAGCAGATTGCCTAGAATTGATTGGGGAGGGGGATATTCTTTAGGTGGGGGGAGGGGGTATGCTGTTTTGCTTTACTTTCCTCTGTTCTCCCCCCCCCCTTTTTCTTCCCCTTTTTTTTGCCCTTCCTCCTCCCAAAAATTTTTCTTCTTTTTTTCTTTTCTTGCCCCTTCATTGGGGATATTAGAGGCAATGTGCTGAACTATGGCTAAATACGAGTGTTATAAGAACACAAATGGAAGCCCAGGGTTCACGAGGTATGTTTTTATACATCTTTCCCCCATTAGGCTGGTCCCAAAATAAGGAACTATGTTTTCTGCCAAGAGGCGGAAGTGCACAGGTGGTACACCTCTGCGTGGACTCATCCTCCCTTTAGGGGGAATGTGCCATAGACAGTGGCACAGTGGGTTATGGGTTTTAGATGGTTTTGTGTGTTTTTTTTTCTCCTTAACAGATGCATCCAAGGCGAGAGAGTTCAGAATGCTTGGAACAGACATCAATCAGGAGTAGCAGCATAGTAAGTGATTAATGGAAGTAGTGAGAGAATGACATGTAGAATGAAGATTCTATCGTATAATGTGAGAGGGCTCTGCTCGATTGGTAAGAGGCAAAGATAGTATTTCTGCAAGAGACATAATTCATGGCAGGGTCGACCCCTCGTATGCCTCTTTTTCCATATAATCAATGGTTCCATGCACCCTCACCCATCTCTAGGGCCAGAGGAGTTACAATAGCTATTCATAAACAATGCCCTCTAGTACCGACAGAAATATGAGCAGACCCTGAAGGCCACTTTCTTTTTGTTAAGGGCAAGATCCAGGGTCAGTGTTATACCCTCGCTACCTAATCTTTTTAGCAAATAAAAACTGACAATGGTATGCTAAAAGTATTTACAAAAAGTCACTTAGTTCTGTTTGAACTGATCCACATATTCCATAGCTAGCAGGACTACTGTTTCTCTCTTTGTAGTGTGGCTTACATTGCTATCCATTCTGGCAGAGTCTTCCTTGTTTTTGTCACATCCCCCCTGGTAGAGCCCTTCCTTAGTCTTATAGGTCCCCCCCCCCAGCAGAGTCCTCCCTTGGTCTTGTGGAGTCCCCTGTGGCAGAGCCCTTCCTCAGTTGAACCATGGTTATACATGACAATGACATCGGCCGAACATGTAAAAAGTTAAAGCTATTGTCAATCCTCATTGACATAGCCTGGGTCCAATGTTTGAAAATGTTTGAAAAAAGCTCCTCTAAAACAATGGCAATAGCTACAAATGTGTACATTGCTCAAATAAACAATCGTATCTATTTCCTTTGTACTAAAGGACACCAAAACTAGTATTATTAGAACAATGACAGGGGTTTTGAAATGCTACCACAAGGTTATTTACTGCTGAAAAACTACAGATGTGTATATGTACAGTATTTTTGAAAATACACAGAATCTACTATACAGTATATATTGATGTACCACACCATGAATAGTACCTTTAACACTCTTGATATGTTATTGGCAGAGGCTGAAAGCCTGTCGTCGGAAGCAGATATGTTGAAAAGAGGCCCAGACTGCTGAGCTAAATACGTCCACATTTTCCAAAAACTTCTGGAAAAAAATGAACCCTTCAAAAGACTCATTATGCCTCATAGGTTATACATTGGGGTGGTTGCTTTCCAAAATTGGGTCATTTTGTGGGCAATTCCATTGTCCTGGTGCTCCAGGGCCTTTTGCTGGTCGGCAAAAAAATAAGATGTGCTTTTTCGAAAGATCTGTTTTAATAATCAATCATGGAGGCTGCCATTTGTGGATGCGCTCCATGAGACCTTCCCGGTCATGATTGCAGACTGACAGCGGTGAGAGCTAGCGGTGAGAGCTAGCAATGCGGAGGACGACCTATGTGGACAGCTTTACCCCCCTGCATGCCTGCATACTTAGATGTGCTTTTTCGAAAGATCTGTTTTAATCATCAATCATTTGAGTTGCTAAATGTTGTACCTTCATTAAATGTAACCATATTTCTACACTTAGAGGCGCCTCTCTTCTCTTTTATACTCTGGAGCTCCTGCTGGATTTTGCTTCTAATCCCCTTGTGGAGGCTGCCATTTGTGGATGGACATTTTATGGTTACACAACCTATCACATTGCTATAAACTTTTTATATGGATTATAAACGGAAAGACCTATGAATAAATGGTTGTGGAACAAATCATCTGAGTTTCCATTATTTCTTATGGGGAAATTTGCTTTGATATACAAGTGCTTTGGATTACAAGCATGTTTCCAGAATGAATTATACTCGCAATCCAAGGTTTTACTGTATACAAAAAAAAACAGCTGCAAAGAGGCTGCAGATGAGCAGAAGCACTGGGATGAAACAAATAATGAAAATTGCAATTGCTTTAGAAGGCTAAATGTAATTTAGGTCTGCAAGGCTTATGTGTGTCCACTCGATGTGTGTCCACTCAATGACATGGGATTCCTCTCATATAGTCCGGTTCATAGAAGAGAAGCAATATCACTAAAACACCAGAAGAGTTTAGCACTAGGGTGCATTTTACCATTAATGCTGCAGTATCCTAGCATTGGGTAATTATTGACTGTTTTTCTCGTCTTTTTTTTTTTTTTCACCCACACCCACATCCTGGTTTTCTTTTTATTCTTATCTTTATTTACTTTTTTGACACTTTGCACAAGTGACACTTATAACATAAATATAATTTAGAATTTACATCTACTGAATTATGTACTTGTTTACTCAGGCATATATTGCAATCTATCAAAATACTTAATTTTTATCCAAGGCTGTATATGACCCCTTGGTTATCTTGCTATCTCTACAAACACCATGAACCTGCTCATTGATTTATTTCTGGCTAATCCTAAAGTAGTTTAAACTAGGCATGAGCTAAAAAATAACTGTATATATTTCCCAGTTTACCATAAACTGCAGACATATGTATTATATCATCATAGTTGAATACCTGACAGATTTGGTGTTTAGGCAGCATCAAGGTGACTCATTGCCCTACATATGTTAATAATTATGTAGCTGTTTTTTTTATATATATTTAGTTTCTGTAAATTACACCATACCTGCATACCTCCATAATTACATTTAAAAATCACCCCATAAAAACGCAGACATATGTAGCACATCTCGATCGACAAGGTCACATTGTTTTCCGTTCTGGCTCAAAACCGACAAATACAACATTACTTCACTGCACAGGTGCAGTGTTTCTCTAGATTAATAACGCTGCAGATAAATATACTGTGGGTTAGAACACTTGGGCAGCCAAGATGATGAAGTAATTTATTTTGGACTCCTTTAAGCAAAATGCTTATGTGTAAAAATTCATGGAAATGTAGTTCACTTGTACATAATGGTAATCCCAAAACACATAGTCTGTGCTGTGTATGCATTTTTTCCAAGTCCATAGACATAATTTTGCTCTAGTTGGGGAGTTTACCATCAGAGAAATACTACTATATGCATTTAATTAACGGACAATTTAATCCAAAATTTGACATGTTACTTAAAATAACTGATAGATTAAATTTAAAGCTCTCCTGCCATTTACTTGTTCAGGAATGCTTAAGAAATATCAGTTATGCTACTCCTGGATTTAGACAGTGGTGTTTATTTACTAACAAAATAGAGTCTGTTCACATTGCAAAGTGAATATTTACTTTGCAAAGTGAATGTTCACTGAGCTTAACATAAAACGTAAATAACATAAAAAAAGATTTGTTCTGTTCACTTTGAATACCCAATAAATTATAAGGTAATGTAAACATATTTTCTTACAAATTAAAAGAATTAACTTTGAAAAGTTAATACTCCCAATCCCATTGTTTTCGAAGGATGCCTGTACCTTAGTACTTATATAAGGAGGCTTAGACTGAAGATGCTATTTTCCACTACTTTATTAGTTCATACTAGTTCTCGGGCAGTCAAGTACCAGGTCACATCAAACGGAACTAAAGTCTGGAAAAAATAATAATTTATGTATACTTCCTGCAGGGAAACAGTGCTATTGACAGAAATGTATTAACACCCCGTGTTGGCATAGACACTTTGCCTGACCCTGTCCATTAAGGACTGGATAGCCCACGCCCCCCCTTAGACTCCTACTTGTTGCTTCATGGATAAGAGTAGAGGAGGGGACTGGAATCTATTAACCAATGCCATGCCAGGAGATCTGCACCATAAAAAGGAGTGGGCATCCTGCAGAGAAGATTTCTACATAAAGTAGCATCCAAGACAACGTGGAACTCCCGACGGAGGGACGGGGATTCGGTGGTGTGGAGGCACGAGCGGCCGGCGGCGTGAGGCAGAGTCCTCGTCATCCAAGAAAAACAGGTGCCGTAAACGACCTCGCCTTCCTCTGACGTCAAATGGTGTCAGAGGGGGGCAGGGTCACCCATTTATGTCACTGGGTGGCCACACCCTCAGCTATATAACAGCTGTCATTAAGAAGAAGCGCCACTCGGTGGGAGCCTCCAATAGAGGCGGAGCTGTTGCGTTTTTTTTCTATTTTCGGTTTGTCGGGCAGCGTGAGATGGATTTACATTGCGGGACATTTTTTTTTTTTTTTTTAATAAAGGACTTGTCCCAAAGTGTCTCCTGTCATTTTTAATATTTTTTACACTTTTTTTGTGAAATGGTAGGGGTACAATGTACCTGTTTCCAATTCACATGGGGGGGGGGGGGGTGGGATATGGGGGTTCCTTCATTAAAGGGGGCTTTCAGATTCTGACCTAAGGGCCTGGTATGGTTTGGGGGGGGGTCATTTTTTTTTTCTATTCGGCAATGTTTTGTTTTTGCCATTCAGCTATCAGCAGGGAAGTCCGCTGACAGCTGATAACTCATCCGTTGTTAAGGACGCAGTAACCGGCTTCCTGGCTCCCCGGCTACGCTCCTTAACAACATATTGACTGTGCGCTCGGTGGGCGAACTTATGCTTGGCACATACCGTTCGCCCAGCCATACTTATAGAGTCTCCGGTTAACTGGAGGTTTCCTTTAGTTCCAGCATTACTGTCAGGCAGCTACTGAAGGTCCAATACTGCTGCAACAGGACTTTGCTGGAGAATCTGTCCTCCAAAATCTGCATGTGTTTTTGAGAATCCTCTATCCTCATTTCTCCTTCCTCTCTATGTTCAAGCATTTTAATAAAACTTTAAAAGACATCCCTAGACTGAGGCTGGAATTTGTTGGTGTGCTTCTGTATCTGGTACCAGGATTGGCAGACTCTGATAAGGTAAGGGAGACCAATTCTTTTTCATTGGGCAATCCAGGGATTATGAATATATTTTATGTTATCAATGGGATAGGGATGTTGTGAATTTTCTGTAATTTCCAAAGCATAGGAAGTAGGACAATGGTTATAGTTTAAGAGATCACCAGCTACCGATTTTAAACAAAATCCTGTGTTTCCATTAGACTTAAGTTTCTTTATTACATGTTTATGATTACATGTTTCTGATACAGCAACACTATAATTTAAAGCTTCACATTTTATTAAATAAAAACATGCCTAGGCTGAGATGATTCTTCTGCAGGCAAAAAAAGAAGCATATCACTGTAACTTTGTAGTAGCAGAGAAGGTGAGAGGCTACAGCAGGGCTGATCTGTGTAAGACATTTGCAAGCAAAAGCTACACAACTACCAGATGTATATGACTGTGTCATACCTGAACCATATGATGCTGATATTGATAATGCCTGAACAAAGTTGTCACTGTCCTTCTGGAGAGCAAAGAAGTACTATGATCTCTGTGAGAAGTAACAAACTTTTGAACATTTTACACTGATAAAATACTTACTATGCTGCACTTAAAATAGACACATATCTGATTCATGAACCACTGACTGAACCTTTATTCTTTAATTTTGGATAAGATTTTTAGTTTTGTATCTGTCTTTGGGAAAAGTTCCCTTCACTTCTTTTTTGTTACTGGAACAGTAAGTAAAGTAAATTTTCCCAATGGGACACACATACGGCAAATACCTTTGTCTTCGTTTCTGAAGATATGAGGGCTGCTAATTAGATGATGTTGAGCCAAGCACCTAGAATACTCAGTCATCTGTGCCTGCACAGTTTTGGGTTACTAGAAATCAGTAGGAGACATGCTTTGTCTGTACCTGCTGCCTAAATTGTTTTCCAAAGGAAGAACAGAGGTAGATGCACACTGCTGTTTTTTATTTTAACATAAAAGTAAAGCCCCATACACACGCTCGGACAATCCGCGGACCAGGTCGGTCGGATTCTGTCCGACGTACTTTGTCCGATGTTGGTGTTGCGTACACACGGTCGGACTACGTTGTCGGAATATCCGGTCCGGAAGAACGTCGTGACGTAAGTCGTCGTCCACGAGATTACAAAAGGGAAGTTCAGCACCCGTTGGGCTCCTTCTGCTGATCCCGTGTTTATCGAGAGTTAGTGGAAGTTTGGTGACTTAAGATTCGCGCTTCTCAGTTTTCTGACTCAGATCGTTACTGCTCTTCAGTTTGTGCTTGTCGTGCGTATCTGTTTATTAGTGCGTGTAGTCAGTTCGCATTTGTTGGTCATTGCGGCCTATATCTTGATATCTTGATATAGGACGCTTTGATTTAGGACGCTTTGATTTGCACTGCTTATTGTCTGCTCGTTGCTCGTATTCAGTTCGTTCTTTCAGGCCTTGCTGTTTATCGGTGCTTTCTGTTTGTCCGTTCTGACCAGCCGACCTTTTGTGACCTTCTGAGCGATGTTTCCCGTGCGTACTCGTCGCCGAGTTCGTGCTGTACGCGGAATTGGTGTCGGGCTTTTAGCTTTGACCCAAGACCCGTCCATGAACAGAGTGACGAGGAGTATGTGGACCAAGAATTGGTTGCTTCAGTGTGACCAGTTCTCGCACATGCCTTTGCTTCGTGAGATCCGGGAGAATAATCCTGATGATTTCAGGAACTTTCTCAGGATGACGGACCCCGATTTTCACCGTCTTTTGGCTTTGCTGACCCCCTTTATCAGCCGGCAGGATACCTGCATGAGACAAGCCATTACTCCGGAGCAGAGGCTTGTTGCCACGTTGAGGTACTTGGCGACAGGGAGAAGTCTTCAGGATTTGAAGTTCTCTTCAGGTATCTCTCCCCAGGCCCTGGGAATCATTATTCCAGAGACCTGTTCTGCCATCATTCAGGTCCTGCAGGAGGACTATATTAAGGTAACATTTATACTTGACTATTCCCTTCTATGTATGCTCTGTTTGCTAATGTCTTGTATTTTTGACCTCCTTCCCCAATTACCATGATTGCAATATGTTCTAATATGCTGTGCCCCTTTTCTCCTTCATGCATTTTTCCCTTCACTTACCTCACCAGCATGCTCTTCTGCCCCAATAGACACCTATGGCCTAGTCACTTAATCAATGTCTTTTGTCTGCTGCATAGTATTGTTTGTCCCCAAACACCCCCTAAAATATGCACAAATGTTTGCTGTGTGGTTTACTTCATGTAGAGCCCCTTTAGAAATTTTTTTTTTTTTTTGGGGGGGGGGGGGGGGGGGTGGCAAACTCATTAGGAACCCCCTCCCCCAACTGCTCTGTCAGATGGTACCAATCCTTTATCTGCTGGCTTTCCCAAGGTCCATACACACTATATACCTACCTCTTTATAGTGGGCATCTTTAGGGATGAATTCAGCAAAGCATGTAGTGCAAGGGGCTGCCTCCATACATTCCATTTCCTAATTTTTTGTCTTCTTTCCCTCCTATTAGCTTTCTTGGTAATTTCAGAATGTCACAATGTGCCTGCCTTTTTTAGGGGTGGGGGGGGGGGGGGGTTGAAATGTTATTTTATCTTTCCTGGGGGCTGCCAATAGTGTTAAGTACAGAGGGTCTGGCCAAACTAGCACACATTATTGAGCCATTTGCCAATCAATGAAGTGCAGAGGGTTACCTGTCCCCCCCCCCCCAAAACCCTAGTTATTGCCAATGGCCCATCAGAAGTGTGGGGATTGATGGGGGGTGAGTCATCTGTGAAGGGGAGCCTCTACTTTTCTGTGCAAATACTTTCCAGCCTCCAATTTTATACAATGCTCTTGTTCCAAGATGTTGATTGTCTAATCTGCTTGCAATGTTTAGGTGCAAAGTGACTAATTTTTTTTTCTTGTTTCACTCCACAGTTCCCTTCCACGCCACAGGAATGGCAGACTGTGGCCTCCCACTTTGCCAGCCGTTGGGACTTTCCTAACTGCGGAGGGGCAATTGATGGGAAACACGTCCGCATCGTCCCACCGCCCAACTCGGGGTCCTACTATTATAATTATAAAGGGTTTAATAGTGTAGTGATGTTGGCGGTGGTGTCGGCAACATATGAATTTATGTATGTGGACGTGGGGATGAACGGCCGGATATCGGATGGTGGTGCCATTACGCACACGGAGTTCTACTGGCGTCTCCAAAGTGGCAGTCTGTGCTTGCCACCTCCAGAGGAGAATGCCGAAGGACTCCCCTTCATCTTTGTCGCAGATGAAGCGTTTGCGTTGACTCCCCATGTGATGAGGCCGTTCCCGATGAGGACCCTCACCCCGGACCAGAGGGTCTTCAACTACAGGCTGTCCAGAGCCAGAAGAGTGGTGGAGAACACTTTTGGCATCCTGGCCAGCCGCTTCCGCCTGTTCCTGACGGCATTTAACTTGGCGGAATACAAACTGAACCACATAGTTCTTGCCTGTTGCATATTGCACAACTTCCTCAAAAGACATAACAGGAACTATGTGGTGCCCGTTGGCCCAGATGTGGAGGGCCCTCCAAATGCGGACCTCACAGCCCTTCGAGTGGCACGTCCAGGCTTGCCCCCTCTAAATGCCCGCGTGGTCCGCGACCAATATATGGAGTACTTTGTGGGTAGGGGGGCCATTGCTCTGCCTGACGATGTGTGAGAGGCATTTTTTAATAAATCTGATATTTGAACCAACCTATGATTTCTTGTCATTTCAGTCTTGTTTTTAGCTTATTTTACCTTGACATTTTTTCCCTTTGCCTTCGACAGTGGGAATGCACTTTCTGGGCAAAAGGAGGTAACAGTCTCTTCTTCCCAAAAAGATTATTCTCATGTTGTGTGTTTGCTACCTAATCTTTGGTCTAGAGAAGGTTTGTCCTGCATAACTGACACCCAAAATACTCCTTTTCATCACCAGGTCTGACATGTGTGTATTCTGAAAAATGCTGGGCTCCGTGTTTTCGTACAAAGCACTGTGGGTGTCATTTACATAAGTCAAATCCGCTATGCTCTACAAGTGCATTGAAAAAGTTCCCTGGGCAACACAATTGCAGTGCAAAGTGGATTTGCCTTTAGTAAATAACACCCATTGCCCCCCATATCCTTTACATTTTACATACATAATGCATTGTGTTTTTTAAGGAAGCCACACATTTAGAAAAATAAAAAAGTTTACTAGGAAAACCTTCACAAGTGCGTTTACAATCTTCACGCCAAAACTGACAACATCTTGGTTATTTACAACATTGTTTACAAACATTCCGCAATTGGTAAAACCAGGCATGGAGCAAAACAGAACCTATGAACTAGGAAAGTTCAACTTTGTAAAGTGAAGACAAGATCAGACATGACTATATGTTCAAAGTGTGTTTGATCTTGCCTTCATCACATGGGGGGGTCACCCCCGGAAAGTGGAAATTTAGAACATGCACACAATTTGGGTCTGAAAATGGTCATTAGATGGTAAAACACATGCCTTGAAGCTTCAAAAGTGCCATTTTGCATCATGGGGATGAATGGACGTTTTTTGGGGTGCAACCCCTTCACCACAACCACTTTCGTAGTTCGTAAAGTGTTTGCACCCCCAAAAAAACGTTGCCATTCATCCACCATGATGGGAGCTAGCACATGTGGACACAATGTGTGCATGTTCCAAATTTCACACAGTTTTTAAGTTGCAAATGTGTTCAGAAGCTGGCACAAATGTGTGTTAATTACTTGGTGCGTTTTCATATTTTTCCTAAAACATCAATGATGTTCTTCAATTTTTGTTGAACATCATTGATGTTTTGCTTTATGTAATCTAGATCTCTATTGCAGACCATTATCTCTCCGATGAGTACGTGGGCACTCTCTGTGGTAAAGTGCGATTTTTCTTCCACAACATCCACGTCACCTAAAAACCACAAACAAACAAAAATGGGGTGTTGGAAATGAGGCAGCCATACATGGATTAGCTTACCAGTAGCTGTGTTCTCCCACACTCACCTGTTGTGGTGACAATTTCTCCAAGTTCGATGATCTCTCCTTCCTCCTCCTCCTCCTCTGCTTCTGCTCTTTCCCCTTTTTTGGGAGGTGTTGGTTTGGGGGTTTCCTCAGACGGCCCAAGTTTTCGCTCCCCTATGAGAATGTACAAAAGGAAGATTTAGCAACACAATCTATTGAGGGCAGAAATAGGAAATGACAAACATTGCTTGAAAGTGACGGACACTATTTTAGTTTGGCCAGTTACAAATGTCAACTACATGAATGTAGTCACTTTGTAAAGGTGCTAAACTGACTAGCTTTTTGGTTGAAGTTTGTGTGATGGAGACCCCCCTCTAGTATCCACTGGAGCACATGTGTGGAAAAGCCTAATAAAAAGGGGTTTGGGTGTCCCAGCACTAGTGCTCTAGAGTCCAGATGGGTAAACAGCTACTGGGTGACCTCTCCTTTACATTGAATAAATTGGCTTGACATTCTTGATGACATTTCTAGTGAGAACAAACTTCCTTTCCCCAAAAAAAACACCAAACCACGTATTATAAGTGGCCGAACGTTCGAGGTTGCGTACGATCGAATGGACACACACACGACCATGACAGTGGCAGAAAGATCGAGGCTGAGTACGATCGAATGCACAGACGAACATGAAAGTGGCCATTTTGGAATGTACAACTTTGTAAAAATCAAACCACATGGAGCAGTATGCAAGCAAGAAATCAAACACAAAACACAACTACTTACTTTTTTGAAGAATTCGCTTGATCTTTCTGTACTGATCGGCCTCCCTCAGTTTCAGGTCTGACCAGCGTTTCCTCAGTTGCTCCTTGGATCGTTGTACCCCAAAATGATTGTACAGCCTTCTCACAACTTTAGACATGATCTTGGCCTTGCGGACATTGGGGTTGAGGTAAGGCCCATACTTCCCATCATAGTCGCTCCTCTTTAATATGTCCACCATCTCCAACATTTCTCCAAATGACATATTTGAGGCCTTGAATTTCAGGCTCCGGGATCGGGACGTTTGTGCCTCCGGACTTTCCTCGTCCACCTCCTCGTTGGGGGGATATTTGGGGCGCACCTGCTGTGTCCCCGCCATGTGCTCTCCCCACTGCGCCGTAAAGAGAAGGGGTGGGGAATAGACGAGAAAGATCGTCAGGGGCGGGCGGAGTTTGACGCATGCGCACTGTATATAAAACGTCACACGCCTGTGTCGTAGCCACGATCTGGGAGACGAGGGGAGAGAAAGCTCACGCACGAGACGATCGCTACAAACGAAGGTACAATTTGACGTTGGTACATAACTAGCCTAGACTGATTAGAACTTGAGGCTTCTTTATGGAGAAGATTAGGAGAGTTTAGGCTGACATTATTTATATTGTTTGGTGTGGCGTTGTGTCTTGCAGAGGTGATGGAGGCCTTCTACAACGTGAGCTTTCTACCCATCTTCATTGATAAATACAGGGAATTTCCCCTCTTATGGCAGGCGAAACACAGGGATTATAGCAACAGACCAAAGAGGTACGCAGCCCTGCTGAAACTTGTGGCATTTGTAAAGCCTACCCTGCCCATGGCAACCGTGGCAAACTTAAAAGTGAAGATCAACAACATGAAGAGTACCTATTTCCGGGAGCGCAATAAGGTCCTGAAGTCACAAGCATCTGGAGCTGCAGCAGCTGATGTCCATGTCCCCACGCTCTGGTACTATGACAGGCTCCACTTTCTCAAAGACCAGGCTACTGTCAGGAAGTCACTCTCGACTCTTCCTTGCACGCGTCCTTCCGCGCACGCCACCCCTGATGAGGCTTCCGAGGACCAACCTGGGCCTTCCAGTATGGAAGATGTGCAGGTGCCCAGCTTGTTCCAGGTATAGTAGTTTTGTAACCAGTTTGGGGAATAATGAATGATGTTCAGTTAATTCAGGATCCCCAATTGCTTATTTCCTAACGTGATTGACATATCAACAGACAGTGGTGTGGGAGACATTTTTGGGAAGAATCTAAACTGCAGGGCTGAGAATTGTATGGTTTTGTATTTGAAAACATTTTGCAACAGTCACTAGATGAGAATTGTGTGTGTTTGATGAACAAATAACTGAAACTATGTCCCTTTTTCATACACAGGAAGACCTCAGCCAGGAGGTGGCTGTGGAAGGTGGCAGTCAGGAGGAGGCAGGGGGTAGTGGCAGCCAAGAGGGGGGTAGGCGTAGGAGCCTGACTGTCTCCCAAGTCCCTCCCCTCCGCCTTCCCTACAGAAGGGCGAAAAACATGGGGGAGGTGGGAGAGTCAGCGCTCCAGCTGATAAAAGATGCCTCAGCCTCCCTCTATGCCACACCCACCTACGAGGAGGCCTTTGCCTCCTTGGTTACCAGTAAATTTACGGGTATGGAGGCGGGGCAACGCAGCATGTGTGAGGAGGTCATCCTCAAAATACTAAATGAGGGGATGGCTGGGGAGATGACTCCCCTAACACATGTTTGCGAGAGTGACCTTGCTCCGCCTCCTCCTCCTCCTTCTGCCACCCCACCAGCACCAGCACCACGGCGTGGAAGGAAGCGTACAAGGAAGACAAGAGAGTGACGACCTGGACTCAGTCTGGTCTGAGAGAAGATGGAGCCTCTCGTAGGACCAGAGCCTGGGGACCTAGATGGCATCTGCTGCAGTTCCGGATGTTTTGGACTTCAGGACCAGATTGCTCTCCCTTATTATTTAGATAGGTACTCTTCATGCCCCCAATTGTTTAAGTCTGTAAAATGATGGTTACCATGGGTGTCCAAGGCTTTGCAAATTCCCCAAGTTTCACCATGGCTGCGTTCCTCTTTGGTTTGTTGCTGAGACCTAAATAAAGGTTTTTTTGATTTGAAATAATCATTGACTATTGTGTTTTACTTTTCTACAATGACAGTTTTTCTTTGAGTAGGCAGGTACATTTCACTAATCCTAAAGTAGAATTAACAAGGGGCACCAACAACCAACAAACTCCTAGTAAATTTAAGCAAGAAATACAAATGTTAATAATGTGGTTTTGCTAAGTTGAGACATACAAACCCCCTCCAAAAAACCAAAAAATTCTCCTTCAAATATGTATTTCCCCAAAAAAAAAAAAAAAAAAAAAATCATGGTAAAAAAAATAACAAAGATTGTATTACGATCTGAGTAAAAATAAACATGTAGTGTATAAATGCTGCAAAGTAATAAAGAAGTAAGTTTGTGAGAAGTGCGGGTGAATAGGAGCAGCTAAAACATGTCATTCTTGTTGCATTGTAAAGAAAAAGAGAATGCGCTGCATTAAAGACATTTTAACATTGCAGCGTGACGAATGTGCTGTGTCGATTAGGAAAGGTAGTTTTACCTGACCGAGCGCTTCCGTCACACAGAATTGCTTCTGAGCATGCGTAGCACTTTGTCCTGTCGGACAAGCGTACACACGATCGGATTTGGTGTGATCGGACCGTGTTGACGGCAAAGATTTCCAGCAGGAGATAAGACTTTGTCCGTCGGTCAAACCGACGAACACTGTCCGATGGTGCATACACACGGTCTGATTTTTCAACAACCTTGTCCGATCGGACATAATCCATGAAAAAGTCCGACCGTGTGTATGGGGCTTTAGGGTCAGCTTGGTAAAGAACACACATACATTGCAGTATACTGCAAAACTGATTATGAAAGCTACACAAACATGGGCTCTTTACAGCAATGTCTCTGTGACTTATTCAGGGTAGCATGTGGCTGCATAGCAATATCACCTTACTGGAACTGCAGTACTCTAGTAGCAATCATGGTGGGGCTCCCCTCAGTAGCTGGGTCTTTTGGAGAAGCTGTATGCTATTAGGCTTCTGCCTGGCTGTCCACAAACTGGTGTGGAGGGCCCCTCACCTGGTTGGAGATCATCTGTCCAGCTACCTGTTGCTCATTAATTATGGCCTTTCTGAGCTCCTGAGGGAGGGAAGTTGAGAAACGTATCTTCCCTGCTAGTGTCCAGGGGCCGATGGAGCCTTAAGAAAAGGACTTAAAGGATCCTGTGCCTGTAAATAGGGTTTAAATATTGAAATCCCTGCCTAATGCTAAAGAACATATAGATGGGTCACTGCATATCTGGGCCTACACGTAATGGCTATTCATTCATAGGACTGCCAGACTATCTGTCTGGCCTGTATCTTTGGCTGTATTGTGTGCTCTATTTTTATTAATTTGTAATGAAAACAGTAAAACAGATGTTGTAATTGATAAAAAAAATGTCATGATATTATTTTGATATGATTTATAATTTTGTTAACTGATATCTACTGCATATAAATCAGGCCACACAAGGTAAAAACTCTAACTTTACTAATTTCTAAATAAGCCAGTGTTTGTTCTCATTTTTGGCAGTCCGTTTTTGGTACAGTTTACTATCACCTATATTTTACAAATATTTACAAAATTCACATGGTCTATTTAAAAAAAAAAAAAACACATATTTAAGAGTATACATATATTGTATTTGTTTATACTGTAATTATAAAAGGAAAAACATATTTCTTGAGAAACATATGAGCATAAAATAGCAAAGATACAATTGCAGAGAAACTCTGTTTCATCATTTTCATGTGTGATTTTCTTCCATCCATACAGAAAACTGAACTTGGAAAGATTCTAGACACTGAAATGGTAATGGAGAAAGATTGCTTTTATAAAACTGCTTTTCGAACACTCTAAGGATTAGTAAAAGGCAAACATATTTCTTATTATGCTAGCGATAAAACTCAAACTCATACTGCCACAGACATTCTATCTTTGACTTTTAATGCTTGATACTTTTTCCCCCATGAAAGTGATGTTTTAGTGTTAAATTGAATTATTCTTGTGATGAGCATTCCACAGAGATAATAGCTTTATAACAATAGAGAGAAACACAGACAGAACTCCTTTTCACTTAACTCATATTGCAAATACTAGAGGTTATATATCCTATAAAAATACTCAATGTGATCCTGTTTTTTGTATTGGAAAAAGGGAGGGGCATGGTAATATCTACCTATTTTGGTTGTTTACATTTTCACTCAGTAAGGACCTAGATAAACTGCAATATCTGAGCCTCTGCATAGGTAGGAAATAGTGGACTTTCCTGAATGATGTCAAGTTTGGTGCCTCCATTTATATGGACCTTAAACTTTGCAAGTGGGACCCCCTTGTAAGAACACCTTGTTCCAAGGCAGCTCACCTATTTCCGTCTTGCAGTAATGCAGGTCCAATCCTTAGGTAACTTTTCAAAAACAGTATTAGAACATAAGATGAAGGGACAAGTAGATAGAATACCTTACATTTGAACATATAGGCTTCTCGGTTCTGACAGTCTCTGGGTGGGGTTCAATTTCAAGAGCACATAGTTTTAACTGAAGCAACTCTCCACAAATCTTGACACAGCTTGATTCCACAGGCACACAACTTAAAGGGGGTCAGGCCCTCACAGCTCTTAGCTCCAGCCCAGGTGCCTCCAGCAAGGCACACAGGCTACAGTTCTAGAACCTTTTTCAAAGTAAAGAGGAACATTAATGATCCTTCTAGAAATATGTTCATCTGTTTTTGTAAGACATGGTCAAAACCCCAATGAAAAACTTGCCAAGGAACTGCCAACTAACAAAATAGGCAGACATCTCAACATCACATCTTTATAACAGCACTCTGGAGCCTAATTAATGAAATCTGGCAGATAGTGTTACAAATAGAATTTCTGAACACCGCATTCTGAAAGAGGCCTTTGTAAAACATCAAAACATTACAGGGCATAAGGAACACTTTCCTACTTATTACTGTATAGTATACAGTATGCATTGTGTATATTTTTTAAATTTTGAGCAACTTTTTAAATGTATATGTTATGACAAACATTTAAAGTGCACTGTATGCATATCCAAAACTTGGTTATAGTAGGAAATGATTAGGACCACTGTCTCATATTCTTTCTGTGTGCCAACTAGGTAGTGTGACCACGGTACTCTCAGCCTCACCCTGGCTTCACATATACTTAGAAAAATGGTGTTTGACTTTTTAAATTTGTTTGGTGCTAAATTGAATATGAATTAGATAAATGTGTATGGACAACCCTGTTGTAGATAAAAGGTCAAGTCATCAGGTTTGTCATGCTGGTCAATGTGGTTTGCTCAATTTGCTCATATATGGACAGTTTCATAGGGTGAGATTTACTAAAGGTGGAGCACTGAGAATCTGTCTAAGTTGTGCATGGTAGCCAATCACCTTCTAACTTCAGATTGTTCAGTTGCGTTGTGACAATAAAACCTGGAAGCTGATTTGTTTCTATGCAGAACTGCACCAGACTTTTCACTCTCTGACCTGAGAGACAAGAGGCAAAAATATTGTTCAGTGGCTGGACAGTATTACTTGCTTGGACTGCAATATTAGAGGTAGAGAGGAGACAGGTTTATGTTCCAATAGGAATTTGAGTGTAATATTTAAGAGACAATAGCCACAGATATCAGACAGTTGCTGGACAGTACAGCTTCAGATTGGGCATCAGCTGCCATTTGGAGCTGCAAAAAACACTATAAACATTACCGAGTGCAGTGATCAAAGATCTTTGCACTCCAACCCTCCCATATAATCTAGTGAAAAATGTTTTACTTATTTTTTTATTTTTTTATATGTATTTATATTAATTTGTTCCTGTATTTTCTGGTATGAAGGCAGTATTTGGGCAGGGGCTTGGTGGCTTTGCGATTCTGCTGCTTTGCCTGCATAATCTTTCTTTTCCCAGGCACTTAGCATCTATTTATATTTTTTATACCTATTTATATTATAGCCAGGGGCTTTAGAGGTATAGCAGCATGTAGAAAACCTAAGGTTATAGACTGCCTGCCCTTTCACAACACAGGGGGGAGGCTGACATATTTAGTGGTATTCTGTTCTTTTTGTGGCAGGTTGCAGATGAAACTGACTACTTGTAGTTGTTTATATCTGATGAGTTGTTAGGCATAAATTCCAGTGGTTCTCAGTGGCAGAAAGGTCTAAAGAGCTCCTGAATAAAACTTGGCTAAGAACTACTGCAGAATGTCTACAACAAAGGTTTTGATGAGATAACTGAAGAAAACATTCCCTGAAACTGCTCACATATTTATAGTTAAGCTCCTGGCTTGTGTGGCCCCCTAGTAACATATTCTCTGTCCCAATACAATTTTCAGTTGCATTTTATGATTATTTACATGTTTACACATTTTATAGTTTTTTTATTTAAAATGTGTACTTTTTTTTCTTTGTAAGGCCATGCCAACAAGGTCAAGCAAACACAGATAGGGGCAGCAATACAAACTGGATTAAAATATTAGTTTCTGGGAAGGATAAGGCAAGTTAGAAATGCAGCTTCTATACTGTATATGGTTTTAGGCTCCTGCCAAATGGCAAAAGTTCAGTTGGAACCTATGTTTGGACCAAACTGTTGGCTCATCCCTTATCAGAGAGGGCCTGGAAGTGTCTGGATAAAACTAATATTGATTTTGGGGTATTTTTCTTTATTTTAATAATATTTTTGTTTTTAGTGGTGTTCTGGTGACATTGGGCACTTAAGGTACAGCTTTAGATATCAACAGGGAAGAGGATAATGAAGATGGTTTGCCCTATTTCGGTTGGTAGGGAATGGACGCAATGACATTTTTTTTTTAAAAATCTAAAAACTTTTGGTGAACAGCACAATCAGCAACAGGAAAAATGTGAGAGAGCATACTGAATAAATAAACATTCTCTACAGCTAAAAATATAGATAAAAGGAAAGAGTGGCAGCAGCTATTTGTAGTGTTGGGGCTTGATCACTTTATTTGATGTCTGAAAATGTGAAGAATCTTTTTCAGACAGGAATAGCCCCCACAGCAATACTAATACTCCCAGATTCTCCCAAAATCTCATTGGTTTACTTAAGAAACAACTCTACCTCTTAGTAACTGTGTCTTTTTGTAATAAAATGGTACAAACCAATAATAATAAATAATAAACCAAGCAGAAACTTTGTAAGAAGTTGTTTTGAACTATTTTGCTATCCCATTACAATTCAAGCCCTACACCTCTTTTTCTTAAAAATCACTATTTTTAAAATACATTTTGCCTAACCAGTGACCTATTGATGACTATAGAAATACTATATGTGCCACAGAATTCACTGAGGACTACACAGACAGTACATGTATATGTAATATTTCCAAGACATTACCATTACATCATTTAAATTGTAAACTGACTTTGATTTGTCTTCATTCATACTTTTTTTCACTGTAGCTGTCCCTGTAGTTCTATTGTTTGCTGAAAGAGCAATCAGCTGCAAAAATGTGTTTCATCTAGCAGTTTGGCTCCCAAAGCTACCTAGGTCTAATGGATTTATTTATTGGCATTTTTGGTCACATGCAAAGGGAAATGCAACATTTCTTAGAAGTTTCCAGTAACAAAGATTGTAAATGTCAAAGGCAATTAGACACAGTTGCAGAAAAATAGCATCTGAAAAAAAAAAAAAAAAGATACATGCTGTCGAGGACCTTTACCTATTCCAATGAGACAGTGAAAAAATGAATCTCCATATAGGATTGCTATTTTTTAATACAAATTCTTTGATTGGGATTTGGAAAGCATAACAAAAATAATGTCGAATACAAAGATTATCAGGATATAGCAATGAGAGAATTAACACAAAATGAACATAATACTTTATTCTTACACAGTAAGGATATTATAGTGTACTGAGATTCGTACCCTTCTTAAGATCTGAATGAATATCTGTATCAAGAACACTCATTTATACAATAATTGCATTTGGTGTTGGAACCATAACAACTTATTAAAGCGTTATCATCTATGCATCTTGGTAAACGCATTCTCTTCTACAACAAAGATGAGAAAATGGAAGATAAGAGGTAGAGACTAGAAAAAAATTAAAAACTGAGGAAGAATGAAAAAAGAAGAAATAAATTCTGAGATACGCCATGTGTCATAGCGGGCTAATAACCTGCACAATTAGATAGGTTGCTAAAGGGACCTTTTCCACCACCTCTATTCCCACCCATTATCCAATGATTCCATTTACGGTCAAACACATGCATAGTATCCATAATAGTATGTTGTACCCTTTCTATTAGTCTGATTGTTTCCATTCTCTGCATTACCTGCGGCCATGGCACAGTTGGCACCCTCCAATTTAGTGCTATGGCCCATAGGACCGCACAGAATAATGTATGGGCTATTTTCTGGGCTGGTGCCGTGACCTCAGGAATTTGCGCGAAAAGAAGGCACATTGGTGCATTCAATGTGACCAGGGAACCCGTTATTTGGCCTACCTCAGAGGCTACCTTCTGCCATATCAGTTGAAGGACCGGGCAACTCCAAAAGGTGTGGAGAAATGATCCTGTTGTTTGACAGCCCCTAAAGAAATTATCTGGAACTGTTGGATAAAACAGATGTACCTACTTGGGGGTCAGGTATCTAGTGTGTAGTTTCACTACTGTTTCTTTTATAGACATAGAGCGCATGCATTTATGCATGTTTATCAGCATATCAGACCATTCATCTGGGGTAAATTCCTGACCTATTTTTATTTCCCACTTGACCATCACAGAGGACTTTTCTGGTAAATATAACCCATTTAGGTAACTATATATCTGTGATATGATCCCTTTGTCTCTGGAAGAGTTAGCGCAGATATATTCATAAGACGTAGATCTGGGCCTGATGTTGAGAGGGTTTAGGGAGTCATAAAAATGTATTTAAAAAATTCAGTTCTTGGAACGTTAAATTGTTGCTGGAGGTGGGAGAATGAGCAGAAATGTGAATCTTGCATCAAGGAGGTAAAGGTAACTAGAGCGTTCAGCTTCCACCAAAGATAATCATTCAGTGAGGAATATTTGGGAAGGAATCTTTTATCTCCCAGGAATGACAGTAGAGGTGATCTTGGGGAAGAGAGTTTGAATTACAGATGGTATAAAGACCATAGGTGGAAGGATTGTGAGACTATGCTGTTAAGAGGGCTCAACTCTCTGGTCCTAATTGTATACTGCCAAAGCAGACCTGGTATCTAATACAGATGGACTGAGGTAGTTTTAAACTGGAGCCAGGGGATCGAGGTTGTCGGGGTGTGCCATTGTGCTGTTTGTGCCAGTCTGGCTGCCAAGTAATACCACCAGAGATAAGGGAGACCTAGACCTCGTTGTAAAAGAGGCCTATTTGTTATTAACTTGCCATATCTAGGTCTCTTACCTCTCCATATAAATTGATTAACCTCCCTTTGTATCTGTTCGATGGTCTGGTGGGAAACATATACCGGTAAGGTTCTAAAATAATACAGCAACTTTGGTTAAGATGGACATCTTAATAGCTGTAACTCTGCCCAATAGGGAAATGGGGAAGTTGGACCACAATCTCAACCATTGTTTGACATTTTCGAAATCACCTCCCTGAGCAAGGGGGCCAGTCAAACCCCTAAATATTGCAGGGTACTGTCACTGATTGAGAAGCCAAAGGAGTCCCTTATGTTAGCTCTTAAGTCATCAGGAACATTTATCAGGAGTGCCGCACACTTAAGCCCCATACACACGGTCGGACAATCCGCAGACCAGGTCCGTCGGATCATGTCCGTCGTACTTTGTCCGATGTTGGTTTTGCGTACACACGGTCGGACAAAGTTGTCGGAAAATCCGATCATTCTGAACGTGGTGACGTTTGTTGCCTACGACGGGACAACGTAGAGGCTAGTAGCCAATAGCTTTGGTCTTGTAATGTGATCTGAGCATGCGTAGCACTTTGTCCGGTCGGACAACCGTACACACGATCGGGTTTGGTGTGATCGGACCGGGTTGACGGCAAATCTTTCCAGCAGGAGATAAGACTTTGTCCGTCGGACAAACCGACGAACACTGTCCGATGGTGCATACACACGGTCTGATTTTTCAACAACATTGTCCGATCGGACAGAATCCATGAAAAAGTCTGACCGTGTGTATGGGGCTTTAGACCGATTTACTCCTAGGCCTGAGATAGCGTGAAACTTTCCTAACATCTCCACCAGGTTAGGGAGGGACACCTGTGGGTTTGGAAGGAACATGAGTACATCATCTGCGTACATGCTTAATTTAAATTCCTCATCCCCCTTCCGGTACACTCTTATATTTGGGTTGGTCTTTATCGCCCTCACCAGTGGCTCTATGGCCAGGGCAAAAATCAAAGGTGACAAGGGGCATCCTTCCCAATGGGAAGTAGTCAGAGGAGCAGCCGGGGAGCTTGATTCTGGTATGGGGGTTGTGGTACAAGGCCTTAAGGGCAGTGTAGGACACTGTCCATCTATGGCAATAGCACACTACCGAAGGCCTTATGTATATCCAGACCCATGGTCAATACTTTGCAAGAAAAGAGATCCGCATCCTGAATGATATTGGAGGCCAGTCTGATGCTGTCTGTGATCTGCCTGGTAGGCATGAATCCTGTTTGTTCTGGTCCTATCAGCGAGATTATAGGGGCAAGGCGATCCGCTAGTAATCTACCCAGGATCTTTATATCATATTATTGAGGACCGATATTGGCCTGTAATTTTGGGGGACTGAATGATCCTTATTTGGTTTTGGGATCAGTGTCATATTGGCATGGAGCATCTCTTCCGGGAGCTTATGTCCCTGGAGGATTTAATTGAATACATTTGAGAGTCTTGGGGCTAGGGTATCCGCAAATTTCTTGAAGTATGTAGGTGTAAACCTGTCTGGGCCTGGGGCTTTCAATGTCTTAAGGGATTTAATAATGGTAAGAATCTCCATTCAAGCTCTGTAGATGCTCCTCCGTCAGGGTTGGGAAGTGTAATGAGGCCAGCCAGGGTGCCTATTGACTTTCTGGGCCTGGGTTAGGGGCTGAAAGGAGAGCCTCATAATAAGAGGTAAAGATCTGTAGTACTTCCTTTGGTTGAGAGACCATCTGTCCCTCTCTATTTCTCAATTTGTAGACATGTGTTGGCTGGAGGTACTGCTGAAGTTTGAGAGTGAACATTATCGAGGCTGAGTTACTGTGAAGGAGAAAACATGCCTTAGACCAGCAAAGGGATTTTTCAGTTTGGTCTGATAATAGACTGTCAAGTTCTACTCTTTTTTGTGTCAGTTTGCCTCTGTATTTATGTAGAGTGTAGAGTGGGGATGTTTAATCTATATTATTTAATCTAAAATATTCTAGGAGTTTGTCTGCAATTTGTGATATTACTTTTGGGTCTGTGAGCAATGAGTCATTCAGCCTCCATGTTGCTGTCTGAGGGGCCAAACCTATGTATGCAGTCTGAAAGGATACAATGTGATGGTCCGACCAGGGACACGACACACATGTATCTTGGCTGAGATAGAATTAGCTATCAGTATAGCAGTGCTAAATATGTAGTCTACGTTTAGCGTTCTCAAGGTATCTGTTAAATGGTGTGACTAGTGATCTTTGCATGGATCTAGAGAATGTGTTTGCTGTACTCACCATCCTGCTTCTGTCTAGGCTCCAGTGTGCCACAAGATTGAAGTCCCCTCCAACCAACGCATGTGTTGCATTGTACCTGTCCAACCTCTGGAAGAAAGACTGAAAAAAAAAGCTTTGAGAGGCATTCGGAGTGTACACATTTGCTATAGTTAATGCCCGGCCTTGCAAAGAACCCTAAAGTATAATGAACCTGCTTTCTGGGTCTTTGTATATATATATATATGCATGTTATTGTCATAAAAAGTGTTTGGGGACCTGGGTCCTGCCCCAGGGGACATGTATCAATGCAAAAAAAGTTTTAAAAACAGAAGTTTTTTCAGGAGCAGTGTTTTTAATAATGCTTAAAGTGAAACAATAAAAGTGTAATATTCCTTTAAATTTCGTACCTGGGGGTGTGTATAGTATGCCTGTAAAAGGGTGCATGTTTCCCGTGCTTAGAACTGTCCCTGCACAAAGTGTCATTTTTGCAGGAAAAAAAGCTATTTAAAATCACTCGCGGCTATATTGAATTGCCAGATCCCGTAATACAGAGAACAGTCATTCATTGAAAGTCATTGATAAAAAATAAAAAAATTAAAAAAAAAAAGCGTGGGGGTTCCCCCAAATTCAATTACCAGGCCCTTCAGGTCTGCTATGGATATTAAGGGGGGGGGGGGGGGGGGGGGGGGGGGGGGGGGGGGGGGGGGGGGGGGGGGGGGGTGGGGGGGGGGGGGGGGGGGGGGGTTTTTGGGGGGGGGGGGGGGGGGGGGGGGGGGGGGGGGGGGGGGGGGGGGGGGGGGGGGGGGGGGGGGGGGGGGGGGGGGGGGGGGGGGGGGGGGGGGGGGGGGGGGGGGGGGGGGGGGGGGGGGGGGGGGGGGGGGGGGGGGGGGGGGGGGGGGGGGGGGGGGGGGGGGGGGGGGGGGGGGGGGGGGGGGGGGGTGGGGGGGGGGGGGGGGGGGGGGGGGGGGGGGGGGGGGGGGTTGGGGGGGGGGGGGGGGGGGGGGGGGCTTTATTAAAGTCTTCTTTCATCTTCTTTCTTCTGGTCTTTTTCCTTTCTTCATCCTTCGGTTTCTTCATCTTCTTCTTCCATCCTCTTCCATCTTCTTCTTCCATCCTCTTCCATCTTCTTCTTTCTCCAATCCGCTTCTTCTTGCTCTGGTCTTCTCGTCCGGCATCTTCTTCCACGGCGTCGGCGTCTCTTCTTCTGTGTCGGGCCGCTCCGCGCAATGGGAGGCTCCCGCTGTGTCAGGCTTTGCTGACAGGTCTTTTATAACGGAGGGTGGGGCCACCTGGTGACCCCGCCCCCTCTGACGATTGGGGATGTCATGCGGACTTCCCTATGGCTTTCCGCATGATGTCAGAGGGGGGCAGGGACGCCATGAGTTCGACTCAAACTCGAAGCTCATCCCTATTTGCCACTTCCCTCGATTTGGACTTATACGTAGTAAAATTACATTGCCTATAGGTTTTGTCAAAGTACTTGGGGTGCAGAAAAATGAGTCTCCTGTAACAATATAATGTCCGCCTCTAATTTTTTGTAATATCTGGAGGCCTTTTTCCGTTTCTGCAGTGATGGGTTGCCCCAGATCAGAGTCAATCGGGGGGTAGAGGGAAGTCTCGGGGTATTGAATGGTTCCATCAGGCCTAATTTGACGAGCAAGTCCTTGCCCTCAGATAGGTTGAATGCTGTGTATATGGTGCCGTTATGTGGTACCCTGAGCTTGAAGAGGAAGCCCCATCTATATTTAATCCTGGCTGATTGCAGGACTGCATGACTTCCTTCATCTGTCGCCTCTTGTCTAGAGTCACTGGGGAGTTATCTGGCTAGATTTGAATTATGGTACCCTTGTGTCTGATTATGGGAGTGGCACGAGAAGCCCGAAGTATCACCTCTTTGACTAGAAAGTCCTTAAAACACATAACTATGTCCCTGTGGTGTTTCTTTGGAGGGGGTTTCGGCCGAAGGGCCCTGTGGATTCTATCGCAGGTAAAGGCCTTGTCTGCGTGTTCTGGTAGCAGTGAGTGGAATATGGCCTTCACCGCAGCGGGCAGATCTACCACCGTCTCTGGGACCCCCCGCACTCTGATATTATTTCTTCTGTTGCAGTTGTCTAAGTCCTTGAAGTGGGTTTGCAGCTGGAGGACAGTATCCGAGAGTGTCCCGTGATCTTTACGCAGATCCACATACTGTATGCTAGATGAAGCTCCTCATGCTTCATTTCTAGCATGTCAGTGTGGCCTCCTAGCGTGGCTATCTCCTGTGTCAGGGTGCTGTTAGATTTGTGTAGCTCCGCTTGGAACTTACGGGCCAGTCTATCATACATTGTGGAGAGACTATCCTCCAGGTCAGCCTTAGTGAGGTGGGGAGTGTACTCACTGTGGTCCGGAATCGTGCCATCTTTGGTCATTGCTGTTTGTTCCCATACACAGAGCAGATAATTTGTCAGGGACCACTGCACGGTCTTTTTGTTGCTTCTCCTGGAGTTCGGCATGCACCGGATTCTCCCTCAGGAGTACTGCTGTGTAAAGTGATGTGATTAGGTGCTCTTTGGGCCCGGGGAATAGGTTTAAGTCTGTGCTTCGCTGTAAGCGCCGGTGTCTACCTTCCGTCCAGTTTCAAGGTAACATATTTACGTATCGTCCCTTGTTAGCAGAGTGAATCTTTCACCTCACCACTCACTTTCTTGTGGTTTGCATACCATGATACAGACCACTGTAACATACGTTTATTTATTTATTACAGGCATTTATATAGCGCCAACAATGCAGCCCTTTACATATAGATATATTGTACATTCACATCAGTCCCTGCCCTCACAGAGCTTGCAATCTAAGGTCCCTAACTCGCATACATACATACACATACTATGGTTTTACGTTTTTCTTCAAGATTAATAAAATAATTGATTTATTAATTTAATCCTCTGTTTTCCTTGCATGTAGTGTGGGTTCCTTTGGAGGTAGTTTATTTCATATCTAGTCTTGAACGGGAACCCCTATACAAAAGGCTATTTTTTTATTCATTCATCCTTCTGAATTGTAACCCACAGGTTTGTCCTCCATGCAACTCTTAAGCCTCGTACACATGATCGGATTTTCCGACGGGAAATGTTCGATGTCAGGCTGTTGGCGGTAAATCCTAACGTGTGTATGCTCCAATGGAAGATTGTCGTCGGACTTTCCACCAACAAATGTTGGCTAGCAGGTTTTCAAATTTTCCACGAACAAATTTGTGTTGTTGGATTTTCTGATCATGTGTACACAAGTCCATTGGACAGAAGTCCAAAAGTAGAAACGCGCATGCTCGGAAGCAAGGATGAGCCAGAAGCGCTCAGTCTTGTAAAACTAGCATTCGTAATGGAGATATCACATTCGTGATGCGGCAAATTATGAAATCTTTAAATGCAGTGCATTCTCTTCTTTATAATGATATAATAATGAAGCTGCATTGCTGGTGATATACACAGAGTTCTGACAAACATATTTCCTTTTTTTTCTAGTAATCTCCATAATAATTTATTTTTTTGGGTCAAGTTACCACAAGACCATTGTTATCTCGTATTTTTGAAGCTCAAAGATACAACTGTCCCTTGTTAATATGACATTGTATTTTTGAAATGTACCTGCCTACTCACAAACAAACTGTCCCTTTTTAAGTAAAACACATAGCCAAGTATTTGTCAACCAAAACATTTTTTAGTCAATAGGGAGCACAAGGTCATATAAAAATCAAGAGGAAGTCTATGATGAAGAAACTGTTTTAATTGGTGAAGTGTTTGTGCCCCAGGGCAGACATAAATTACATGAAGTTCAAAATTGGTAACCTGAAGAGTCCATTTAATAGGGAGCACAATACGGTCCTGGACTCCGAGAGATTGGGAGCAGCAGCAGAGGAAATATATGTCCCGTGGCTTTGATCTTACAACAGCCTGCGTTTTTTGCCAGACCAGACCGAACCCAGGCCATCACACTCAATGCTTCCTTCCACACAAATAAACTAAATTAACTAAAAAAGGCATTCTCTGCACCAAAAAAAAATAAGATCAACTCAAATTAAAAAAAAGAAAATTATAAATGATTCTGCTGATAATCCCCAGCCCAACAGCCTTGTTGGGGGTGTTGTGGCTGCATTGGCCATGATCCGCCATGCTGATGTGGTGGGTGGGGTGGCTTTGGTGTTGGTGGAGGTGGTGAAGGATTATGGTCGATTTTGCATATGTGCATTTTAGTGGTGATTTGGCCCCTCCTCCCTTTGTTGAGGAGCTGAAGGATCATCTCTTTGCACATGCTCTTTTTCTGTCATGCAACCAAATGCCTCTTGGGCATCAGGGGCCGTGTTAATAGCTTATGTGGCATGCCTGAATGCATCATCCAGGGCATCATCCAGGTTTCTTGACTTCCTGGCCCTTTTAGTTGGAGGGCGGAGGAAAGGAACCTGGTATTCAGTGTAGCTGCTGGGTTGAATTGAATGTTAACAAATAGAAAAGACTATCATTCTGACCCCAGCATTTTTCATTCTTGTCCCAATGATTTTTGGCCACTACTGTCTATTGATATCTATTGATATGTAAACCACTTTGTTAAATCAGACATTTGGGATCAATAATGTCCAGTTAACGTCCAGTTAACATCATTAAATTTTTGCCCACAAATATGTTCAACAATGCTATACCTGGTCAAGCTGGGCTTCTTCACATCTTCTTCCTGTGTCGAAGGACCAGGGTGGACCTCAGGAGCTGTGTAATCAGCCTATGTGGAAGGAAACGTTGAGAGTGATGGGCGTGGTTCGCTTTGGTCTGTCATCTGCTGCTGCTCCGGATCTCTGGGAATCCATGACCTTCTTGCGCTCCCTATTATATTTACTACTCAGGCTACCAATTTTGGCCCTCAAATAATTGATGTCTGCCGTGGGATACACAGGCTTCACCAATTCCAACAGTTTCTCCATCACTGCCTTCCTCTTGATTTTGTTGGAATAATCCCTGCATTTAACTTGCCATTGACATAGCAGCTCCCGGTATTGTTGGATAAATTCTGGTAAAAAATCAGGAGCTGTGAATTTATCCACCATTTTGCCTGCACTACACAACACAAGACAAACCCTAATGTCAGTCTAAACTCTCATAATCTGGTATCCCAATATAAGCCTCAATCTATAAGCAGTATAGGCCTCTAACCACTGATGCCCCAATTTACAATTATACCTTCATTTGAACTTTCCTTTGTGCGATAACAATCTTATGTCCTCCAATCACAGATCGTTCCTACAGCCATTACAGCGACCACGCGTTATGCTTTATATATGTTGCGCATGCGTGAAACTCTGCCCCTGTCCTTCTTTCTAGTGTATTCCGAAAGCCCGGAGCAAGCCAGTTCCCGATCCAGGAGGAGATATAAGGCCTCAAATATGTCCTTTAAAGAAATGGTGGAGATGGTGGACATCTTAAAGAGGACAGACTATGATGGGAATCATGGACCATACAGAAACCCAAATTCCAGAAAAGCCAAGATCATGGCTTAAGTTGTGAGAAGTCTATAGAGGAATTTTGGGGTACGACGGTCCAAGGATCAGTTGAGAAAATGCTGGTTAGACCTTAAATTGAGAGAGGAAGTGTCAGGAAAGCCTCTCCAACAGACGTTCCAACAATTCTAGAACCAGAAGAATACCTGTGCATAGGAAGGCCGTTTGACGCACACACATGCGCAATAGCGCAATTAGCGGCACGCGCATGACACTGTTTTGGCGCTAGATGCGCTATTTAAAGGGGATCCATGCCTTGCTGTCTTGCTGCCCGATTAACAGCGTTTCCTGTGACCCCTGCTATCTGCTACCTGACTTAGAGCTATATTTTGTTCCCAGAAGCACCTATAGGACTTGAAGTGTGTTAGTCCATCACACACACAGAGCTATATTTTGTTCCCAGAAGCACCTATAGGACTTGAAGTGTGTTAGTCCCATCACACACACAGAGCTATATTTTGTTCCCAGAAGCACCTATAGGACTTGAAGTGTGTTAGTTCCATCACACACACAGAGCTATATTTTCTTCCCAGAAGCACCTATAGGACTTGAAGTGTGTTAGTCCCATCACACACACAGAGCTATATTTTCTTCCCAGAAGCACCTATAGGACTTGAAGTGTGTTAGTCCCATCACACACACAGAGCTATATTTTGTTCCCAGAGGCACCTATAGGACTTGAAGTGTGTTAGTCCCATTACACACACAGAGCTATATTTTCTTCCAGAAGCACCTATAGGACTTGAAGTGTGTTAGTCCCATCACACACACAGAGCTATATTTTGTTCCCAGAAGCACCTATAGGACTTGAAGTGTGTTAGTCCCATCACACACACAGAGCTATATTTTGTTCCCAGAAGCACCTATAGGACTTGAAGTGTGTTAGTCCCATCACACACACAGAGCTATATTTTGTTCCCAGAAGAACCTATAGGACTTGAAGTGTGTTAGTCCCATCACACACACAGAGCTATATTTTCTTCCCAGAAGCACCTATAGGACTTGAAGTGTGTTAGTCCCATCACACACACAGAGCTATATTTTGTTCCCAGAGGCACCTATAGGACTTGAAGTGTGTTAGTCCCATTACACACACAGAGCTATATTTTCTTCCCAGAAGCACCTATAGGACTTGAAGTGTGTTAGTCCCATCACACACACAGAGCTATATTTTGTTCCCAGAAGCACCTATAGGACTTGAAGTGTGTTAGTCCCATCACACACACAGAGCTATATTTTGTTCCCAGAAGCACCTATAGGACTTGAAGTGTGTTAGTCCCATCACACACACAGAGCTATATTTTGTTCCCAGAAGCACCTATAGGACTTGAAGTGTGTTAGTCCCATCACACACACAGAGCTATATTTTGTTCCAGAAGCACCTATAGGACTTGAAGTGTGTTAGTCCCATCACACACACAGAGCTATATTTTCTTCCCAGAAGCACCTATAGGACTTGAAGTGTGTTAGTCCCATCACACACACAGAGCTATATTTTCTTCCCAGAGGCACCTATAGGACTTGAAGTGTGTTAGTCCCATCACACACACAGAGCTATATTTTGTTCCCAGAAGAACCTATAGGACTTGAAGTGTGTTAGTCCCATCACACACACAGAGCTATATTTTGTTCCCAGAAGCACCTATAGGACTTGAAGTGTGTTAGTCCCATCACACACACAGAGCTATATTTTGTTCCCAGAGGCACCTATAGGACTTGAAGTGTGTTAGTCCCATCACACACACAGAGCTATATTTTGTTCCCAGAAGAACCTATAGGACTTGAAGTGTGTTAGTCCCATCACACACACAGAGCTATATTTTGTTCCCAGAAGCACCTATAGGACTTGAAGTGTGTTAGTCCCATCACACACACAGAGCTATATTTTGTTCCCAGAAGCACCTATAGGACTTGAAGTGTGTTAGTCCCATCACACACACAGAGCTATATTTGGTTCCCAGAAGAACCTATAGGACTTGAAGTGTGTTAGTCCCATCACACACACAGAGCTATATTTTGTTCCCAGAAGCACCTATAGGACTTGAAGTGTGTTAGTCCCATCACACACACAGAGCTATATTTTGTTCCCAGAAGCACCTATAGGACTTGAAGTGTGTTAGTCCCATCACACACACAGAGCTATATTTTCTTCCCAGAAGCACCTATAGGACTTGAAGTGTGTTAGTCCCATCACACACACAGAGCTATATTTTGTTCCCAGAAGCACCTATAGGACTTGAAGTGTGTTAGTCCCATCACACACACAGAGCTATATTTTGTTCCCAGAAGCACCTATAGGACTTGAAGTGTGTTAGTCCCATCACACACACAGAGCTATATTTTGTTCCCAGAAGCAACTATAGGACTTGAAGTGTGTTAGTCCCATCACACAGACCTTTATTTTCTTCCCAGAAGCACCTATAGGACTTGAAGTGTGTTAGTCCCATCACACAGAGCTCCTCTATTTTCTTTGCAGAAGCACCCATAGGACTTCTAGTGTGTTAGTGGCATCACACAGAGCTCCTATATATTCTTCTCAGCAGCACCCACAGGACTTCTAGTGTGTTAGTGGCATCACACAGAGCTCCTCTATTTTCTTTGCAGAAGCACCCACAGGACTTCTAGTGTGTTAGTGGCATCACACAGAGCTCCTCTATTTTCTTTGCAGAAGCACCCATAGGACTTCTAGTGTGTTAGTGGCATCACACAGAGCTCCTATATATTCTTCTCAGCAGCACCACAGGACTTCTAGTGTGTTAGTGGCATCACACAGAGCTCCTCTATTTTCTTTGCATAAGCACCCACAGGACTTCTAGTGTGTTAGTGGCATCACACAGAGCTCCTCTATTTTCTTTGCAGAAGCACCCACAGGACTTCTAGTGTGTTAGTGGCATCACACAGAGCTCCTCTATTTTCTTTGCAGAAGCACCCACAGGACTTCTAGTGTGTTAGTGGCATCACACAGAGCTCCTCTATTTTCTTTGCATAAGCACCCACAGGACTTCTAGTGTGTTAGTGGCATCACACAGAGCTCCTCTATTTTTTTTGCAGAAGCATCCACAGGACTTCTAGTGTGTTAGTGGCATCACACAGAGCTCCTCTATTTTCTTTGCAGAAGCACCCATAGGACTTCTAGTGTGTTAGTGGCATCACACAGAGCTCCTATATATTCTTCTCAGCAGCACCCACAGGACTTCTAGTGTGTTAGTGGCATCACACAGAGCTCCTCTATTTTCTTTGCAGAAGCACCCATAGGACTTCTAGTGTGTTAGTGGCATCACACAGAGCTCCTATATTTTCTTCTCAGCAGCACCCACAGGACTACCGACTACAATGGCTGGAAGACCGCCAAGGGGAGGCAGAGCGTGCAGAGCCAAGAACACAGGGCAGGCAGGCTCTGTTTCTAGTGGACGTGGCCGTGGACGTGGTCGTGCATCGTCATCAGCACGTGGCCATGGGACACGCGCGTCTTTGTTTTCGGCAGCTGGACATGTGGAGCCGCATCATGCTGAAGGCTTGGTAGAATGGATGACCAAGCCCTCCTCATCCTCCTCATCCTCTCTCACCCAGGCTCAGGGTACTGACAGAGCATCATCAGCCACCCCTTCCCTAGACCCACCATGTCCTCCTGAGGAGTCCCCCGAACTCTTTGAGCACAGTGTTGGGTACATGCTCCAGGAGGATGCCCAACGATTCGAAGGCTCGGATGACGATACCCAGCTTGAGGAATCTGGCAGTACTGTTCCACCAGCTGCAGCTTACTGCCAGGTTTGCTCTAGTGGTGAAGAGGGAGGGGATGATGAGGTCACTGACTCCACGTGGGTGCCTCAAGGGAGAGAGGATGAGGAGGAGGACGAGGAGGAGGAGGATGCGGCGTCACATGTCCAACGAGGCAGGATGCCCCCTGGAGGCCAGGTAGAGGCCAGCACAGCAACTGTACAACACCGCAGAGCTCCGCCTGTGCAGGGCGCTGCCTCTGCACGTTATCAGAAAAGTTCTTTGGTGTGGGCCTTTTTTGAGACGAGTGCAGCAGATCGCACCACTGCTATTTGCAATATTTGTCTCAAGCGTATCTCGCGTGGCCAAAACATCAGCCGCTTGGGCACGACAAGCATGACCAGACATATGGCGACCTGCCATGCAGCTCGTTGGCAGGCACACATAAAAGACCCACACCAAAGAACTAAGCGGACCTCTCCTTGCTCCTCCTCAGCTGGGATCTCCATCCCCACTACACCTTCAGTCCTCTCTGAAAGCTGCTCTGAGAGGACTGAAGGTGTAGAATTCGGTGTGTCACAACCAAGTACTTGCAGTACACCGACGTCCGATTGCAGCAGGCAAATTTCCCTGCCCCAGCTGCTGGACCGTAGAAAGAAGTACACTCCCAGCCATCCACATGCCCAGCGGTTGAATGCTAGCCTTGCTAAATTGCTAGCACTTCAACTGCTGCCTTTTCAGTTGGTAGACTCGGCCCCCTTCCGTGAGTTTGTTCAATGTGCGGTTCCTCAGTGGCAGGTTCCCAAACGCCACTTTTTCTCGCGGAAGGCGATTCCGTCTCTCTACCGGCATGTGGAGGGCAATGTCCATGCCTCGCTGGACAGGGCGGTCAGCGGTAAGGTGCATATTACCGCTGACTCATGGTCCAGCAGGCATGGACAGGGACGGTACCTTTCTTTCACGGCCCATTGGGTCACTCTATTGGCAGCTGGGAGGGATGCAGGACAAGGTGCAGTAGTGTTGGAGGTTGTTCCGCCACCACGCCTCCAAAACGCGACTACTGCTACTGGTTGTGACACACCTCTCTCCTCCACCCCCCTCCTCTTCTTCTTCCTCCAGTGCTCTGTCCTTGGAACCAG
This sequence comes from Lithobates sylvaticus, assembly GCA_028564925.1. Lineage (NCBI taxonomy): Eukaryota > Metazoa > Chordata > Amphibia > Anura > Ranidae > Lithobates > Lithobates sylvaticus. The sequence goes on along the minus strand of CM053026.1, from coordinate 578,051,422 downwards.
CGGTGCTCCGTAGGCGTACAAGGGGCTACGCAAGTACGCAGGCAAAAAGATGCCATGCCGTGCTTGCGCTGGTGTGTTTGGGGGACAGGAGCCACACTGGGCCAGAGGTTCTGGCAGCTCTGCAGGGGCAGGCCGAGAGGTGGTTGACGCCACGTCAGCTTAAGCCAGGAATGGTCGTTTCTGACAATGGCACCAACCTCCTCTCCGCCCTGCGACAGGGGCAGCTCACCCATGTGCCCTGCATGGCTCACGTCCTCAACCTGGTGGTGCAGCGGTTCTTGGGCAGGTTCCCAGGCTTACAGGATGTCCTGAGGCAGGCCAGGAAAGTCTGTGTGCATTTCCGCCGATCTTATAATGCCAGTGCTCGGCTGACTGAGCTGCAAAAGGAGCTGAACCTGCCCAAGAACCGCCTAATATGTGACATGCCCACCAGGTGGAACTCAACGTTGGCCATGCTGCAGCGACTGCACACGCAGCAGAGGGCCATCAATGAGTACCTTTGCGACTACGGCACCAGGACAGGGTCAGGGGAGCTTGGTTTTTTTTCCCCACGTCAGTGGAGCATGATCAGGGATGCATGCACTGTCCTCTCACCATTTGAGGAGGCCACGAGGATGGTGAGCAGTGACAGTGCATGCATCAGTGACACTGTCCCTCTTGTCCACCTGTTGGAGCATACGCTGCGTGGGATAATGGACAGGGCACTTGAGGCAGAACAGAGGCAGGAAGAGGAGGACTTCCTTGCCTCTCAAGGCCCCCTTTATCCGGACAGTGTTCCTTCTGTCCCACCCATCACACAGGAAGAGGATGAGGAGGAGGAGGAGGAGGAGGAGGAGGAGGATTGTGTGAGCATGGAGGTGGAGCCTGGCACTCAGCATCAGCAGCAGCAGTCTTTTAGGGATGATGTACAGTCCCAACAAACCAGTGGACTTGCACGTGGCTGGGAGGAGGTGGCTGGCGATCATGTCATCCTCAGTGACCCAGAAGACTCCGGACCGAATGCCTCAGCTAACCTACGCTGCATGGCCTCCCTGATCCTGCAAAGCCTGCGAAAGGATCCTCGTGTTCTTCGGATCAAGGAGAGGGACCATTACTGGCTGGCCACTCTCCTTGATCCGCGGTACAAGGGTAAGGTTGCGGACCTTATCTTGCCGTCGCAGAGGGAGCAGAGGATGAGACATCTCAGGGAGGCCTTGCAGAAAGGTCTGTGCAACGCGTTCCCAGAAACTGGGAGGCTACAAACTCCTGGTCCTGGGCGACGAGTTGCTGAGGCTTCGGTCAGTGGCAGAAGGAGCGGTGGGGAAGGTGGACGTCTGACCGATGCGTTCAGACAATTTTTTAGTCCGCAGCCCCAAGGTATGATCGGTTCCAGCAACCATCGCCAGCGTCTGATATACATGGTGCAGGAATACCTTGGGGCAAGGTCAGACTTGGACACCTTTCCCACCGAAAATCCTCTGGCTTACTGGGTCCTGAGGATGGATCACTGGCCAGAGCTTGCACAGTATGCAATTGAGCTACTGGCCTGTCCTGCCTCCAGCGTTCTTTCCGAACGCACATTCAGTGCTGCTGGAGGATTTGTGACTGATCATAGGGTGCGCCTGTCCACCGCCTCGGTTGATCGACTGACATTCATCAAAATGAATCAGTCTTGGATCACCACCAGCTACCAGGCACCTGAGGCGGATATAACCGAATAATTTTTAATGTCACATCCCTTCAAGACTGCCTATGCTGATGCTGAGTGACTGTCCTCTTATGTTCACTGACTATCCTCTTCCTCCTCCTCAATGATCCATGCCACCACACCAGTGCCTAAGGCACAATTTTTCAGCCCCTGTTTAACAGGGGCGTGTACTTACAATTTTTTTAAAAAATGCTTCGCAACACGTGTGACTGCTGTGCTCCAAGTACAGTCTCTGTGAGGGCCGTGTTGCAGTGTTGTGGCACCAGCACCAGTGCCTAAGGCACAATTTTTCAGCCCTGTTTAACAGGGGCGGGTACTTACAATTTTTTAAAAAAAATGCTTCGCAACACGTGTGACTGCTGTGCTCCAAGTACAGTATCTGTGAGGGCCGGGTTGCAGTGTTGTGGCACCAGCACCAGTGCCTAAGGCACAATTTTTCAGCCCCTGTTTAACAGGGGCGGGTACTTACAATTTTTTTAAAAAAATGCTTCGCAACACGTGTGACTGCTGTGCTCCAAGTACAGTATCTGTGAGGGCCGGGTTGCAGTGTTGTGGCACCAGCACCAGTGCCTAAGGCACAATTTTTCAGCCCCTGTTTAACAGGGGCGTGTACTTACAATTTTTTTAAAAAATGCTTCGCAACACGTGTGACTGCTGTGCTCCAAGTACAGTATCTGTGAGGGCCGGGTTGCAGTGTTGTGGCACCAGCACCAGTGCCTAAGGCACAATTTTTCAGCCCCTGTTTAACAGGGGCGGGTACTTACAATTTTTTTAAAAAATGCTTCGCAACACGTGTGACTGCTGTGCTCCAAGTACAGTCTCTGTGAGGGGTTGCAGTGTTGTGGCACCAGCACCAGTGCCTAAGGCACAATTTTTCAGCCCCTGTTTAACAGGGGCGGGTAATTACAAATCTTGATCTAATAGTTCACAGCAGGGCCCATTCCTGCGCCCACCAAGAGTAACTATGAGGGCCTGCAGTCTTGTGGCAACACCGTCCACCACCACCGCCAAAGGCCCAATTTTTCTGCCCTGTTCATCAGGTGCTTGCAATTACAAATCTTGATCTAATAACTCACAACAGGGCCCATTCCTGCGCCCACCAAGAGTAACTGTGAGGGCCTACAGTCTTGTGGCAACACCGTCCACCACCACGCCAAAGGCCCAATTTTTCTGCCCTGTTCATCAGGTGCTTGCAATTACAAATCTTGATCTAATAACTCACAGCAGGGCCCATTCCTGCGCCCACCAAGAGTAACTGTGAGAGCTTACAGTCTTGTGGCAACACCGTCCACCACCACCGCCAAAGGCCCAATTTTTCTGCCCTGTTCATCAGGTGCTTGCAATTACAAATCTTGATCTAATAACTCACAGCAGGGCCCATTCCTGCGCCCACCAAGAGTAACTGTGAGAGCTTACAGTCTTGTGGCAACACCGTCCACCACCACCACCACCCCCAATTTTTCTGCCCTGTTCAACAGGTGCATGCAATTACAAATCTTGATCTATTAACTCATAGCAGGGCCCATTCCTGTGCCCACCAGTCTTGTGGCTACACCAACATCTAATAGGGCAAATTTCTGCAGAGTATATACGCCAGGCCCCTACTTTCAAACATCCAACTTACAAACGACTCCTACTTGCAAATGGAAAGAGAAAACAGGAAGTGAGAGGAAATCTACCCCTAGGAAGGGAAATTCTATCCTGTTAGATTTAATTTGGGAAAAAGGTATCTCCTCTCTACTGATACTTTATCACCAATCCTTGTTTCAATTAAAACCCCACTTTTCCAAAAACATTTGTCATTGGGACGGAAAGTGAGGTGACATGTTCTGAACAGATGTGCAAAGACAGCAAATGTTACAGGGGTGATAACCCCTCCCTATGTTCTCCAAAAAGCTTAAAAATAGATTTTTTTGGGATGGAGCTACACTTCATAATGTACCTGTTCAGATTCTACTTAAGAACAAACCTAAAGCCGCAAGTGGTTTTAAATGGCTTCTTTTTTTCCTTTACAAATGTCATTTTGTGCAAGGACAGTTCTAAACACGGGAAACACATGCCACTTCACAGGCATACTTTAGACACCCCCCAGGTACCATATTTAAAGGAAAATTTCACTTTTTTTTTTTCACTTTATGCATCATTAAAATGACTGCTCCCGAAAAAACGTTAGTTTTTAAAAGTTCTTTTTGCATTGATATATGTCCCCTGGGGCAGGACCCGGGTCCCCAAACCTGTTTTATGACATTAACATGCATATTGGCCGTTGTAATTAGCACTTTTGATTTCGAACGTTCGCGTCCATTATAACGTATAGGGTTCGAAAATTCGCGCGAACTTTCGGTCCGTTCGAAGGTTCTGGTTCGAACCGAACCCGGGGGTGTTCGGCTCATCCCTACTCAACAATGTGTGGCTTCTTTTTTAAATGCTCAATACTAGTGTATTTGTTAAGTTGGTGTAGTTACAGTGACAATGTGCTGTAAAATGTGCCAAACTCAGGCAATTTTAGGGACTCCAAGCAATAATTCAAGAAGTTGAAAAGGATGAATATTTTTATCATTAATGCTTTACATACATTAACAACAATAACATTGTGTGTGTGTAGCAGACCCACAGCACAACATAATAGTTAGCTGAAGAAGAGATTGTCACCTCATGGAGCAAATAAGTTACGTTTGCAAAATGGTCAAATTTAAAAGGCCATTTGAAAACCTAGGAGACAGATAACAAACACAAACATAATTCAAATGAAATATGAGTTTAGTATAAAAACTAAATTTTATTCAACATCAACCAAATTTTGCTGTAAAGCAAGTGCCCCTCTACCCACAAAGTACTCCAGATATTTTTGGGGGACTTCTCTGGCAGTTTGGGTGGGCAAGCCAGCACGGCCACTTTCTAGAGCCATCAGCATTGTTGATTCAGCTGCAAAGTACACCTCAGTCGAAACTGAGGCAATATAGCTGGCTGTATTCCTTCTTAAATAATTGTGAAGAATGCAGCAGCACAACACCACATGATTGAGTTTGTATTCTGCCAGGTTGATCGCAGTAAGAAAAAGCCGGAACCAACTCAACATGATGCCAAATGCATTCTCCCCAACCCTACGGGCACGAGACAGCCGATAGTTGAAAATCCTCTGCTCTGGGTTCAGGTTCCTCATGGGGAACGGCCTCATGAGATCTTTCTTCAGAGCAAAGGCCACATCGGCAACAAACACAACGTTGAGGCTCTCCACTCTCTCCTCAGGAGGTGGCAACCGCAAGGTGCCATTTTGTAGCCGATGGTAGAATTCTGTCTGGGCTATTACTCCTCCACCTGAGTTTCGGCCGTTCTTCCAAACGTGAAGTTATAGAAATTCATAATTGGCCGACACCACCACTAACATGACTATGCTAGAAACGCCCTTATAATTGAAATAATAAGAGCCTGAGTTGGGTGGTGGGACAATTTGCACATGCTTCCCATCAATAGCACCACCACAGTTGTGAAAATCCCACTGATGGTGGAATTGGGAAGCCACAGTCTGCCATTCCTGTGGGTTTGAAGGAAATTGTGGAGTCAAACAAGAAAAATCTAATTAGTACCTTTGCACATAACAGTGCAAGCAGATTAGACACAAACATTCTTGGCCAACATAAGTATAACATTTATTGAAATTAGTATTTAAAGACAAAAGTATAAGGTAAACATATCAGATTCCTCACCCCCTCTGGTGGCCCATTCTAAAAATGTTATGGTGGGGGGATGGTAGATGTTTTGGACAGGTAACACTCTCCACTTCCATGAGAGCTGAATGCATAAATAATGTGTGTTACTTTGGCCAGCCCCTCCTTACTTACACTATTGCTAGCCCACTGGACAGGTAAGAAGTGTCATAATTCAAAAATATGGATACACACTGTCCAAATTGAAGCACATTTTTACATTAGGAAATTACCTATCAAGATAATAGGAGACAAATAACTTTCAACAGTACCATTTGAATGTATTCAGGCAGGCCCTTGCACTACATGCTTTGGTAAATTCATCCAGAGATAGGACCACAAAATAGGTATAGTGTGTATGTGTTTGGCAAAGTCAGCAGATAGAGTATTGGTATCGGTTGACTTAGCATTTGGGGGGGAGGAAGGGTTCCAAATGAGTTTTGTCCCCCCAAAAATAGCCTCTTGCACTCTGCCCGAAGTTGAGGACAATAATAACACCTGTACACATTTTAGAGGGTGTTTAGGGTAAGCACAAAAATGTAGCTGACAAAATACATTGTTAAGTTACTAGGCTAGGTGTGTATGGGCTCAGGATAGCATGCTGGGGAGGTTAGTGAAGGAACATATGCATGAAGGAGAAAAAAAGGGCATTAAAAGCTTACAGCATGCATTAGGACAAAGAGGACATTCACAGCATATTACAATAATGGTAATTATGGAATGAAGAAATTAATACAATACATTAGCAAACATTAAATACACAGAATGTGATGTTAAAGGATAAAACTTACCTAAATATATAGTCCTTCTGCAGGACTTGTATGATGGCAGAACAGGTCTCTGGAATAATAATTCCCAGAGCCTGGGGGGAGATCCCAGTGATAAACTTGATGTCCTGGAGACTTCTCCCTGTCGCCAAGTACCGCAAGGTGGTGACGAGCCTTTGTTTGGGAGTGATGGCTTGCCGCATGCATGTGTCCTGCTTACTAATATAAGGAGTAAGCAAAGCCAATAGACGGTGAAAGCAGGGGTCAATCATCCGGAGATAATTCCTGAAATCATCAGGATTATTCTCCTGGAGCTCCCGCAGCGAAGGCATATGACAGAATTGGTCACGATTAAGCAACCAATTCTTGGTCCAAGAACTCCTCCTCCCCCGTTCCTGGACTGGACTTGGGTCAAAGCAATAACTCCAAGCCTGACAAGAACACACTGAACATCTGAAAAAGCCTGACAAGCACGACCTGAAAATCATAAACGAACTGACAAGCACGCACTGAAAATCAGAAGCAAACCAAAAAGAATGCACTGAAAAACAGAAACAAACTGACAAGCACGCACTGAAAAACAGAAGCAAACCGACAAGCACAACGTGAAAACAGGAACGAACTGACAAGCACGAGGCTGAAAAGCGCAAATTGACACTCACCAAACTTCTACTAACACGAGATTAGCAGACGGAGCCCAAAGGGTGGCGCATGACTAGTGCATTCCTTTTTATCGGCTCGTAGTAGGTCTAGTATGTCACTACGTTCGTAATTGTTGGCCAACATTTGTTTGGCTGTGTGTATGCAAGACAAGTTTGAGCTAACGCCCTTCGGACAAAATTCCATGGTTTTGTTGGCGGAAAATCCGATCGTGTGTACAAGGATAATTAGGCTGGCCATGCATGGAGAGAATTTAGCTTGATTCCCCCCCATCAACACAAACAGTGTTGATGCGGGAATCCCTCCTGCTGGGCCATTGTCCGGCACGAGGCAGTGATTATCGCTAGGGGCCAGTGGCAGCTGGTGTTTAAAATTTTTGAGGGGGTGCAAACAAACTGAAAAATTCTGAAAAAAAACACCATCAATTGCAGCCTCACTATACTATCAATCGCAGCCACTGTGCCATCAAACGCAGCCACTGTGCCCATTAATTGCTGCCACTGTACCATCAAATGCAGCCACTGTGCCCATCAATAGCTGCCACTGTTCCCATCAAACGCAGCCACTGTGCCATATCAAATGCTCCCACTGTGCAATCAAATGCTGCCAGTGTGCCCCATCAAATTCTGCCAGTGTGCCCTATCAAATGCTCCCGCTGTGCCATATCAAATGCTGCCAGTGTGCCCCCCGCCCCCCTTCTGCACTTACCCTGTCTCAGTGGGACAGCTTCTCCATGCTCCTCAATGTCTTCTCCCGTCCTCTCTTCCCATCCTCTGCTATGATTAGACACCTGATATGCGTCCAATCACAGCACCTGTCGCTTCAGCCAATTAGGTGATTGGTAACAGATCTGAGCACCTTATTGGCGGAGAGGCGGTTCAGTGTTAGAAAAGCGAATATTCATTTGATTATAATACAGCCTATGGCTCTAATTAGGTGCTTAAAAAACACCCCCTGCTGCTGTAATTCAGGTGCCTGGCGCTCGAAAAGGGGCCGGGCGCCTGAATAGGGGGTGGCAGTGGCGGCCATAGATAGACTCATGCAATGCATGAATCTATCTATTGGTGCTAGAGGGGGTGGCAGGAGGGAGGGGGCGGTGCCCGTGCGCCCTTAAGGATGCACCCCCACTGCTAGGGGCTATATCAGCCACTTGTGATATTTGCAATAGAATCCAACAGGCTTGTCGTAGCCAAGTTGATTGATCAACTTTGTACACTCAACTTGCCCATTAACGGTTCAAATCGATTTCTGCTTCACCGGCCAAGATTCGAACCACCCACGGCTGGCCTTAGTATTTTTGTGCATTGACCTTGTTCTATTTTTAATGCCCACATGATCAGTGTATTTTGTGTATATGCTTGTCTTTTTTTTGTATTGGGAGCTTTAAATCCTGTTTACCAATAGCATGAATCATATTTCCCTTTTCTGCCAAGCCTATTACACTGTTTGGGTAGACAGCTAATCCAGTTTTATTTTGTTATAGGGGTTCTGCCCTCAATGGATACTCTAGAATATGAGTTAATCCATTTTTAAACTTTCTTTTAATGCATTGTATTTTCTAACCATATTAGGAAGGCACCTGCCCTACTTTCTAGACTTTTCAATTCTTGTCTACTTTATTTTTGACAGCTTAAATCCCTTCTAGTTCTTTTAAGGTTACTTTCTTTTGATAACTATATTCACTAATAAGGAAAGAAAAGCCCTCAGTATTCCAAAATGTTTTCTTAATAAGGGCTTCTACTGGTTGTGAATACATCATAAGACTGTTTGGGGGAATATGATCATTTATAGTTTTTCAGAGTTTTCATTTGTCAAAATGAATTAAAGTATTTCATTAGTTAATACATGAATGCAAATAAGATATTTAGTATCTACCTATTCTATGTTGTTTTGATATTTGTTCAGAAATAATATATGTATTACCTATTAATTCAAATACAAATATTAATTCAAATTGTCTTTGAACCTGCAAGCTAAGATTAGTTTAAAGTGAAAAGTTAATATTGTATAATCAATGGAGTCAAAAAGGTTATACTTTCTTAAGTGGCAGTTTCAGCAGAATGTCAGTCACTCTTGCCTCATTACACAAAATCAACTTCAAGTATGAAATTACCAGGTCTTTCTAGCCTGCTGTTCAATTCACAGGCTTCTGAAGATATGTAGAAATACCTTAAAGCAGAACTTCACCCTGAACAGGAAGTTCAACATTAATGGCACCACTTTTTTGGGGGGGAGCAGGGGTTCCTCTGGAATTACCTAGGTGATTCCACAAGAAGTTCTCTCTGCTCTCCACTGCAACCTCTTGGGACACATCACAGGTTCCATGAGGCAGTGGGACCACTCACAAGGCACAATGCAACTCATGCATGTTCAGTTGAAGCAGGCTGTGAAGTCACAAGGAATCATAGCTGACTTCCCGCAATGAACATGCCAACGCCAGTGACTCAAAGACTGGCAAAGAACCAGCCTAGGTAAGGATGATTTTTATTTGAGTTTGTGCATAGATACAAAGTGATATACAGTGTGCCAGGTACCAACTTCAAGGAACACATTATGTAGAGTAGTTGTAAGGAAAGCTCTGCTGGGCCTAGTGGTTCTCCACCGCTGCGATTGCGTGTGCGGGCTCGAACGGGTGCGCGGGCTACTGCGCATGCGCGGAATCGAACGGGTGCGCGCGCGCGGTCTCGGACGGGCGCGCGCACGGTTACTGGCGCCAGGCGGGCTATTTAAACCAGCCATCTCCATGCAATCCTTGCTGCCTGATCTACAGCGTTCCGTGTGTTAATCCTGTACTTCTCTGTATCTGCACCAGTGACCCGGCTTGTCTACCTACCTGCTCTGCTTCCTGCCTGCCCCGATCCCGGCTTGCCCACGACTATTCTCTGGCTTATCCCTGGCTTATCCGCAGTGTGTCCTCTGTTACCAAACCCGGCTTGTCTGACCTACCTGTGCACCTGTCCTGTAGTCCGCTGCATACCTGCCAGTTCCTGTTGTCTGCTGGTTCCTGTAGTCCGCTGCATACCTGCCAGTTCCTGTTGCCTGCTGGTTCCTGTGGTCCGCTGCATACCTGCCAGTTCCTGTTGTCTGCTGGTTCCTGTAGTCCGCTGCATACCTGCCAGCTCCTGTTGTCTGCTGGTTCCTGTAGTCCGCTGCATACCTGCCAGTTCCTGTTGTCTGCTGGTTCCTGTAGTCCGCTGCATACCTGCCAGTTCCTGTTGTCTGCTGGTTCCTGTCACCTGTTGTCTGCTGGTTCCTGTCACCTGCTGTCTGCTGGTTCCTGTCACCTGTTGTCTGCTGGTTCCTGTCACCTGCTGTCTGCTGGTTCCTGTCACCTGTTGTCTGCTGGTTCCTGTCACCTGCTGTCTGCTGGTTCCTGTCACCTGTTGTCTGCTGGTTCCTATCTTCGCTGGTCTAGTCCGGAGGTCCGCCTACAGCTGCTGTTCCTTCCAGACACTCGTGCCTCCTCTGACTTCTGCGCCCCCTGTCCCCATCTCCAGGGGCCGCAAGTCTGGGACGTAAGAGAGGTCTCCCACTGCAATCCAGACTCGCCACTAGGTACGTGACAGTATCAGGCAGCCATGACCGAGTCTGAGCAGGGAGCCTCTCCTATGGAAGAACTCTGCCTACACCTAGCAGGCCTTGCACAAGCGGTCACTAACCTACAGGAAGGTTATACCCGACTTGAAAAACATGTCCTTACTCAGGGATCCCCAGGCCTCACCACTAGCCAGCCTACTCCACCAACCGTCGTGATGCTTCCCCCGGAACCTCGAGTACCCACACCTGAGAGGTTCTCCGGTGAGCGTAGTAAGTTCAGGACTTTTCGCAGTGCATGTGAACTGTTTTTTGCACTACAGCCCCGAACATTTTCTTTGGAGTCCACCAAAGTGGGCTTTGTGATCTCCCTGCTCCAGAACGACCCCCAACTCTGGGCCCACCGTCTGCTTAAACAGGAGGCCGCGGAACTTGCTCATCTAAATACCTTCTTTGATGAAATGGCCCGAATGTATGAGGACCCGCAACTCTGTGCCACGGCTGAGACTGCCCTCCATGCTCTACTCCAAGGGCGTAGGCCCGCCGAGGACTATGTTGCTGAATTCAGGAGATGGAGTGCTGATACCAGCTGGAATGATGCGGCCCTCCGCTACCAGTTTCGGTTGGGGTTGTCAGATCCCCTCAAGGATGAACTTGCTAGGGTTGGGGTTCCTCCAACTCTTGAGGAGCTCATCAACCAGGCTATACAGATCGACAGGCGCCTACGCGAACGACGGTCTGAGAGGGCCTCTGTTCCACCTCGTCCCTCTTGGATGCTGCCAAAGGTACCCTACTTTCCTAGGGGTCCACCGCCGGGTCGAACCTCTGCCTCCACCGAAGGAACTGAGCCCATGCAGTTGGGTGTGCTTCGCCCTGCTCTCACTCCTGAAGAACGGCTGAGACGCCGTCGGGACAATCTGTGTCTATACTGCGGGGAGCCAGGGCACTATGTGCGAACCTGTCCAGCCAAGACCCGTAAGTAGCGCCCTCCTTCAGTTGACCAGATAATGGCCGTTACCGATGCCTCTTCTCACCTTGCTCTCTCTATTTTGTTACAGCTCCCCGGAAAGAACATTATGGTCCCCGCCATTATTGACTCTGGAGCCTGCAGTTGCTTCATGGACTCAGACTTTGCTACTGCCCATAGCATCCCCTTACGGAACAAGGCCCAGGGACTACAGATACACCTGGCCGATGGTTCAGCCATTAGATCCGGGCCTGTCACCCTAGAAACGCAACCTCTGCCGGCATGCATAAATCATCTCCATCAGGAGTTACTGAGTCTGGACATTATTTCTTCCCCACTGTTCCCGGTCATTTTGGGCATGCCTTGGCTCCGCGCCCATAACCCCTGCATTGACTGGTCCACCGAGGAGATTACCTTCTCCTCTCCTTACTGCTCCCAACACTGCCTTCCACGGACCGACGCTCAGTCAACTACCTTGATGTGTTTGGACAACGAGACCCATCAGCTGGTCCCCAAGGCCTACCACTCTTTTTTGGATGTCTTCAGCAAAAAAGGGGCAGAGACTCTTCCTCCTCATCGGGTCTACGATTGTCCCATTGAGCTTCTCCCTGGAGCTGAAGTTCCCTTTGGGAGGATCTTCCCATTATCCGAGCTGGAGCTTTCCGCCCTTAAAGACTACATTGATGATAACTTACGAAAGGGCTTTATCCGTTCCTCCACGTCACCTGCCGGAGCCGGCATCTTCTTCGTCGAGAAAAAGGATCATTCCCTTCGGCCATGTGTCGATTACAGAGAATTGAACAAGGTGACCATCAAAAATCGTTACCCCTTGCCGTTAGTCCCCGAGTTGTTCCAGAGGCTGGGGGCAGCGGTCATCTTCACCAAGTTGGACCTCCGCGGGGCATATAATCTGGTACGCATCCGAAAGGGCGATGAATGGAAGACCGCCTTCCGTACATGATTCGGGCACTTTGAATACCTTGTGATGCCCTTCGGACTCTGTAACGCCCCTGCCACGTTCCAACATTTCATTAATGACATTTTTCGAGACTACTTAGACCTGTTTGTAATCATCTACTTAGATGACATCTTAATCTTTTCTTCTTCCCTGGACAGTCACCAACAACACGTCAGATGCGTGTTGGGGCGACTGCGGCAACATGGTCTGTATGCTAAACCCGAGAAGTGCGAGTTTGAACAACAGAGCATACAGTTCCTGGGACTCATCATCTCCATCGAAGGCATTAAGATGGACCCCCAGAAGATCTCCGCTATTCTAGACTGGCCTGCACCGGTGGATAAAAAAGGGGTACAGCGGTTTGTGGGTTTCTCTAACTTTTACCGAAAATTTATTAAAGGTTTCTCGGCCATCATCTCCCCCATCACACAATTAACCCGACAAGGGGTTCGGTTCCAATGGACAACCGAGGCCCAGGCCGCCTTTGTCGCCCTCAAGAAACTCTTTACTTCCGCCTCCATCCTAAAGCACCCCGACCCGGCTCTCCCATTTGTCTTGGAGGTGGACGCATCGGAAATCGCAGTCGGGGCGATACTATCCCAGAGACAAGGCCCCAAGGCCCTCCTGTTCCCCGTTGGGTTCTTCTCCCGTAAGTTGACGCCTCCTGAGCGGAACTACGACGTGGGCGACCGAGAACTGTTGGCAATCAAGGCGGCATTGGAGGAATGGCGGTACCTGTTGGAAGGGGCGGCCCACCCGATTCTCATATATACAGACCACAAGAACCTGGAGTATCTGAAGGCCGCCAAGAGACTAAAGCCACGACAAGCCAGGTGGGCACTGTTCTTCTCCCGGTTCGCCTTTCATGTTACCTACAGGCCGGGCTCCAAAAACACCAAACCTGATGCCTTATCACGGATGTTCATCGATCCTAAGGAGCCCAATCCACCAGACACCATCCTAACCGCTGAGAACTTCCTACTTCTCCATGAAGATCTGTTAAGCCGGATCAAGCAGGCGTCCAGGGAGGACCCGCCGCCTGCTAGGCCAGAAGTCTCCGCCAAGGATGGCCTATTCTGGTCCGGTGGTAAGATCTTCGTTCCAGAAAGTCTCCGGGTCACTATACTTGGGCTATGTCATGACCATGTACTGGCCGGACATTTCGGCATAGCCAAGACCACGGACCTGGTCCAGCGCACTTTCTGGTGGCCCCAACTGGCAAAAGACTGCCAAAGGTATGTGGAATCATGTACGGTGTGCACTCGCAACAAGAGCTGCAGGACCAAATCTTGGGGGCTACTCAAACCCCTACCTGCTCCGGAAAGGCCGTGGAAGCTAATAACCATGGACTTCATTGTGGAACTTCCCCCCTCCGAAGGCCATACGGCCATCTTTGTGGTAGTGGACCGGCTGTCCAAAATGGCCCACTTTATCCCCATGAAGGGGACTCCTTCGGCACCAGAGACGGCTCAGGCCTTCATTGCAGGCATTGTCAGACTTCACGGGATTCCAGCAAATATCATCTCGGACAGGGGCGTCCAATTCACGTCTCGGTTCTGGAAGGCCCTCTGCAACTCCCTTGGCATTGAACTATCTTTATCCTCTGCTTACCACCCACAGACGAACGGGCAGACAGAAAGAACAAACCAGACTCTTGAGCAGTATCTGCGTTGCTTTTCATCCTTTTCTCAACAGGACTGGCTCTCTCTGTTGCCATTGGCGGAATTCGCCTACAACAACTCCACCCACTCCACTACCAAACAGACTCCGTTCTTTGCCAACTATGGTTACCACCCATCATTCCTGCCAAATTCTGTACCAGAATGTGCCGTTCCTGCTGTGTTTGAGACCGTGGACTTCTTTTCAACCAACAATAAAGTGTTGCAGGAAACTATGACTCGGGCACAGAATCTTAATAAAGAGGTCTTTGACAGGGGCAGACGGGGGCAATTGGTCCTGGAGACAAAGTATGGCTGTCCACAGTGAATCTCCGACTTACTTGTCCTTCCAGGAAGTTAGGCCCCAAATTCTTGGGCCCCTTCGCTGTGAAGCGGAAAATCAACGAGGTAGCATACGAGCTGGAATTGCCAGAGTCACTTCGGGTACACCCGGTCTTCCATGTTTCACTCCTGAAGCCAGCAGTCCCCAATTCTTTCCCTGGGCGATCTACGGATCCCCCAGCCCCGATAATGGTCAATGGGGAAGAGGAATTCGAGGTGGAGACAATTGTGGACTGTCGAAAGAGAAATAACCAGATACAATACCTCATCAAGTGGAAGGGGTACGGTTCTGAAGAGAATTCCTGGGAACCTGAAACCAACTTGCATGCCGAGCATTTGATCCAAGCCTTCAAGAAAGCTCACCCAGAGAAGTGTTCCCAGTTGGGCATCCGGAGGCTGCCCCTTGGGGGGGGGCAATGTAAGGAAAGCTCTGCTGGGCCTAGTGGTTCTCCACCGCTGCGATTGCGTGTGCGGGCTCGAACGGGTGCGCGGGCTACTGCGCATGCGCGGAATCGAACGGGTGCGCGCGCGCGGTCTCGGACGGGCGCGCGCACGGTTACTGGCGCCAGGCGGGCTATTTAAACCAGCCATCTCCATGCAATCCTTGCTGCCTGATCAACAGCGTTCCGTGTGTTAATCCTGTACTTCTCTGTATCTGCACCAGTGACCCGGCTTGTCTACCTACCTGCTCTGCTTCCTGCCTGCCCCGATCCCGGCTTGCCCACGACTATTCTCTGGCTTATCCCTGGCTTATCCGCAGTGTGTCCTCTGTTACCAAACCCGGCTTGTCTGACCTACCTGTGCACCTGTCCTGTAGTCCGCTGCATACCTGCCAGTTCCTGTTGTCTGCTGGTTCCTGTAGTCCGCTGCATACCTGCCAGTTCCTGTTGCCTGCTGGTTCCTGTGGTCCGCTGCATACCTGCCAGTTCCTGTTGTCTGCTGGTTCCTGTAGTCCGCTGCATACCTGCCAGCTCCTGTTGTCTGCTGGTTCCTGTAGTCCGCTGCATACCTGCCAGTTCCTGTTGTCTGCTGGTTCCTGTAGTCCGCTGCATACCTGCCAGTTCCTGTTGTCTGCTGGTTCCTGTCACCTGTTGTCTGCTGGTTCCTGTCACCTGCTGTCTGCTGGTTCCTGTCACCTGTTGTCTGCTGGTTCCTGTCACCTGCTGTCTGCTGGTTCCTGTCACCTGTTGTCTGCTGGTTCCTGTCACCTGCTGTCTGCTGGTTCCTGTCACCTGTTGTCTGCTGGTTCCTATCTTCGCTGGTCTAGTCCGGAGGTCCGCCTACAGCTGCTGTTCCTTCCAGACACTCGTGCCTCCTCTGACTTCTGCGCCCCCTGTCCCCATCTCCAGGGGCCGCAAGTCTGGGACGTAAGAGAGGTCTCCCACTGCAATCCAGACTCGCCACTAGGTACGTGACAGTAGTGCATACAATACATCAGAAACAACTACACAACAACAGACTAGATGAATCTTACAGCTTGTGGTCAAACAAATATATTAAGCTTGATAAAAAGCAATAGCAATACCATTAACAAAATAAAGAGTAATGTTTGGGCAACAAATCTCAACTGCTGCTCTTGCACAATGAAGCTAAGGCCGCGTACACACGAAGGGACAATCCCGCGGGATTATCCTCTGGACTGAAGTCCAGCGGATAATCCCCTCGTGTGTGGGCGCCGGCGGACTTTTTGGCGCCAAAGTACGGCGGACTAAAGTTTCAGGTTTTGTTTTCAAATTATCCGCTGGACTTGGAAGTCCAGCGGACAATCCCGCCGTTAGTGGGCAAGTCCGCGGGACTTTTGAAATGAACGGACTTGCCGCTCATCGGCAAGTCCGTTCATTTAGCACGTGACTTCAGGTTACGTAGCTAGCGTAGGCAGTTACTGCCGCCGCGCTAGCTCCGTGACCTGGCATGGATTTAAAGGGAATCCCCACGCCGAAAAAACGGCGTGGGGGTTCCCCCCAAATCCATGTCAGACCCTCATCCGAGCACGCAGCCTGGCAGGCCAGGAAAGGGGTGGGGACGAACGAGCGCCCCCCCCCCTCCTGAGCCGTACCAGGCCGCGTGCCCTCAACATGGGGGGTGCCCTGGGGAAAGGGGGGCCGTGCGGCCCCCCCACCCCAAAGCACCTTGTCCCCATGTTGATGAGGACAAGGGCCTCTTCCCGACAACCCTGGCCGTTGGTTGTCGGGGTCTGCGGGCGGGGGCTTATCGGAATCTGGGAACCCCCTTTAATAAGGGGGCCCCCAGATCCCGGCCCCCCACCCTATGTGAATGAGTATGGGGTACGATGTACCCCTACCCATTCACCTAAGGTGTAAAATGTAAAGTAAAAAAAAAACACCCACACTTTTGAAAAAATTGTTTATTGCACTGCTCCGGGGGTCTTCTTCCGTCTTGGGGGTCTTCTCGCCGGACTCCCCCGCCATTTACCAAGCTCTTTTACCGAGCGAGGGGAGTCCGGCTACCTTCTTCGTCGTCGCCGCCGTCTGGGGGTCTCGATCCGCCTTCGGGGGTCTTCTTCCGTCTTGGGGGTCTTCTCGCCGGACTCCTCCCCTCTCTTCTGCTCTTTTACCTAGCTCTTTCACGAGGGGAGGAGTCCGGCTACCTTCTTCGTCGTCGCCGCCGTCGTCTGGGGGTCTCGATCCGCCTTCGGGGGTCTTCCGGGGGTCTCTTCTGTTCTTGCGGCGGTCGTCGTCTTCCGCGCCGCCGGCGCCTTGTCCTTCTTGTTCTTCTTCTTCTTCCGATGTTGACCCGTCGCTGTCTCTGCCCGGAATGCCTGTGCCGATCTGCGCTCGGACTTATATAGGGACATGGGGGACAGGGTCACATGTTCATGTCACATGGTGACCCCGCCCCCTTGCGATGTCACAGTCCCAGCATCCTCCGGGACTGTGACAACGCAAGGGGGCGGGGTCACCATGTGACATGTGCATGTGACCCTGTCCCCCATGTCCCTATATAAGTCCGAGCGCAGATCGGCACAGGCATTCCGGGCAGAGACAGCGACGGGTCAACATCGGAAGAAGAAGAAGAACAAGAAGGACAAGAAGAAGGACAAGGCGCCGGCGGCGCGGAAGACGACGACCGCCGCAAGAACAGAAGAGACCCCCGGAAGACCCCCGAAGGCGGATCGAGACCCCCAGACGACGGCGGCGACGACGAAGAAGGTAGCCGGACTCCTCCCCTCGTGAAAGAGCTAGGTAAAAGAGCAGAAGAGAGGGGAGGAGTCCGGCGAGAAGACCCCCAAGACGGAAGAAGACCCCCGAAGGCGGATCGAGACCCCCAGACGGCGGCGACGACGAAGAAGGTAGCCGGACTCCCCTCGCTCGGTAAAAGAGCTTGGTAAATGGCGGGGGAGTCCGGCGAGAAGACCCCCAAGACGGAAGAAGACCCCCGGAGCAGTGCAATAAACTATTTTTTCAAAAGTGTGGGTGTTTTTTTTTACTTTACATTTTACACCTTAGGTGAATGGGTAGGGGTACATCGTACCCCATACTCATTCACATAGGGTGGGGGGCCGGTATCTGGGGGCCCCCTTATTAAAGGGGGTTCCCAGATTCCGATAAGCCCCCGCCCGCAGACCCCGACAACCAACGGCCAGGGTTGTCGGGAAGAGGCCCTTGTCCTCATCAACATGGGGACAAGGTGCTTTGGGGTGGGGGGGCCGCACGGCCCCCCTTTCCCCAGGGCACCCCCCATGTTGAGGGCACGCGGCCTGGTACGGCTCAGGAGGGGGGGGGGGGCGCTCGTTCGTCCCCACCCCTTTCCTGGCCTGCCAGGCTGCGTGCTCGGATGAGGGTCTGACATGGATTTGGGGGGAACCCCCACGCCGTTTTTTTCGGCGTGGGGATTCCCTTTAAATCCATGCCAGCTTGCGGAGCTAGCGCGGCGGCATTTACTGCCTACGCTAGCTACGTAACCTGAAGTTACGTTCGAAATGAACGGACTGCTCCGTGTGTGGGCAAGTCCGTTCATTTTCAAAAGTCCCGCGGACTTTTGGCCGGCGGATTATCCGCTGGACAAGTCCGTGCGTGTGTGGGCAAGTCCACACCCTCGGAAAGTCCAGCGGACCTAGCCGGAAAGTCCAGCGGATTGTCCGCTGGACTTAGGTCCGCCGGCAAAAGTCCGTACGTGTGTACGAGGCTTAAATATTGGTTATATAGCACCACCACCAATTTACCATACCTCAAACTATATTCACAGACTATCCAAGCTTCAGTCAAAGCATGGAAATTACTACATTTCACTAAATGGTCTCAACTCCCCACCAAAATCCTACAAATACCTCTCCACACTCTCCAATTAGTATCACCTGACCTAATTATACCAGCTTGGATATCAAAACAGGTAACTGTCAGAAGCCATGAATCAGACTGTGACAGAAGTACAGTTAAATCTCACTTGTTTAATAATAATAAAAAAAGGTAAACCGAGTAAACGTAGTCAAACATAGCCAGAGTTCAGGAACCGGAACAGATAGTCAGACAAGCCAAAACATCAGGGAGCCAGAGATGAGCATAGTAGAACAGCAAGCAGGATCTGGAGCCAAAAGAAATGTCAGCCAAGCAAGTCTTTAACAGGAACACAGGAGAGCGTCTCTAGAGATGTGACCAAGGCGAAGGCAGAGATCATCTGGGCTGGACTGCTTAAGTAGGCAGGACTGATGAGCAGGATATCATCAACAGGTGATTCACTGTGGAGAGATAGGAGCTGGGAATTAGCCGACAGCTGAGCGGCCAGCTCAGAGAAGGAAGGGCTGAGCCCAGCCCTGACAGTAACCCATACCTCTGAACTCCGGACTATGATACTACACAAACTTTTTACTCAAATTCAAGCATTGTATGTACAATGCACCCAACAAATATTGTTTCAATTACTATAGAATACAACAATGTCTCTCTGAAAACCCACATCTAGAGGGGGCAATACCTGCCAGAGTATGCAATTACTTATTTTCAAACAGTACAGATTCCAAAGGAATCTCAGTAATCTACTCTACCCTACAAGAAAATAAGCTATTTCAAAAGTCTAAATCCTTTAACGATTAGGAAGAGGACATGCAATCAGACTTCTCTGAACAGCAAGGGCAAACAGCTTTAAAGTCAATATATAAAGCCACTAGTTGCACTTCCTTATGGGAACTAACACTAAAAATATCATTGAGATGGTACTTGACTCCTCACAGGCTGGCCTTACATATCTGCTGGGGAAACCGTAACCAAACAGGTACCTTACTACATATCTTGTGGTTATGTCAAGCTTTGACAAGTCTATGGAAAGAGGTAGAGAACTTTTAATACAAGATATTTTCCACCTTCCACATTAACTCCACAATCAGCCATCCTGAATATAAACTTAGAATCACTCCCTCTAACTTCCAGACTAGTGACCACACACATACTCCTAGCAACCAGACTATCTCATAACTAGTTGGGATGAGTCCCATGTTCGAGTCAAATGTAAGTTCAACTCGAACATCGGTTGTTCACCTATTCGCCGAACAGCGAACAATATGCAGTGTTTGCAGCAAATTTGAAAGCTGCTGGAACACTGTTAAAGTCTATGGGACACTAACATGAAGAATCAAAAGTGCTAATTTCAAAGGCTTATATGCAAGTTATTGTCATAAAAAGTGTTTAGGGACCTGGGTCCTGCCCCAGGGGACATGTATCAATGCAATTTAAAAAAAAAAAAAACATCCATTCTTTTGGAAGCAGTGTTTTTTTTTTAATGCTTAAAGTGAAACAATAAAAATGAAATATTCCTTTAAATATTGTGCCTGGGGGTGTCTATAGTATGCCTGTAAAGTGCTGCATTTTCCCGTGTTTAGAACAGTACCACAGCAAAATGACATTTCTAAAGGAAAAATTGTCATTTTAAAACTGATCGTGGCTGTAATGAATTTAAAAGGCCGTTTAAGAAAAAAAAAAATTGCATTGATACCTGTAGCCTGGGGCAGGACCCGAGTCCCCAAACACTTTTTATGACAATAACTTGCATATAAGCCTTTAAAATTAGCACTTTTGATTATTCATGTTTGTGTCCCATATATGCAGTGTTTGCAGCAAATTTGAAAGCTGCTGGAACACTGTTAAAGTCTATGGGACACTAACATGAAGAATCAAAAGTGCTAATTTCAAAGGCTTATATGCAAGTTATTGTCATAAAAAGTGTTTAGGGACCTGGGTCCTGCCCCAGGGGACATGTATCAATGCAATTTAAAAAAAAAAAAACATCCATTCTTTTGGAAGCAGTGTTTTTTTTAATGCTTAAAGTGAAACAATAAAAATGAAATATTCCTTTAAATATTGTGCCTGGGGGTGTCTATAGTATGCCCCAGGGGACTTTAACGGTGTTCGTGTGTTCTGACAAATTTTTTGCCTGTTCGCATGTTCTGCTGTGAACCTAACCGGGGGTGTTCGGCTCATCCCTAATAACTAGACGCTGGAGAACAAATACTACTCCAACAATCCAACAAACAGAAGTAGTTGCATTAGTACAATCACATTACACATATGAATCTTTAATCTCACAAGGAAAACCCTCGTACTCTAAACTACATAACCTATGGCTTCCTTGGGAATGATGGTATGCTAAAAGACTTACTTAAAAACCTTTTGATAACACTACTTTACATTTGGTCCGAATTGCTATATCAAATGTATTTTCTGTTGTGCTCTCTTCCTTTACCCTCCCTCTCATCCCCTTAACCCCCCTCCTCCCCTTTCCTTTTAATTTTCTTCCTTAAACATGCGTACAAACACCTTGTTTCGTGCATACATTGTTAACCACTTCACGCAAAACGACGTACCCGTACGTCGGTATTTTGACGCTAAATACCAGGGTTATGGCAGCAGCTAGCTGCCATAACCCCGGTATTTTCAGGAACGCCATACATTTTGCTTTAAGATAAAAGTGGCCTCCACGTTTGCCGCAAGATCACTTTTATCGGTGGCATGAGAGGGGCCCACCCCCTCCCGCCACGCTATGGTCATCTCCCCCACTTACCGGACCCGCTGGTAGTGACGGAGATGATCGCGTCCAGGATGCCTGCCTGCCGACTGAGGGAAAGATTGCCCCCACTCGGCTCATAGCTCTTAAAGGAGAATTTTTTTTTTTTTTTCAAGTGACATTTTTTTTTTTTTTTTTTAATCTGAGGTCATTATGACCCCAGATCTCATATTTAACCACTTGCCTACTGGGCCCCCCTTCTTGCCCAGACCAATTTTCAGCTTTCAGTGCTCTCACACTTTGTAATACTGTACCCAAATACATTTTTTGTCCTTTTTTTCATACAAATAGAGCTTTCTTTTGGTGGTATTTGATCATCTCTGGGTTTTAAATGTTTTGCTCTATAAATGAAAAAAAGACTGAAAATATTGAAAAAAAAATGTTTTTTCTTTGTTTCTGTGATAACATTTAGCAAATTATAAATTTTTCTTCATAAATTTTGCCCACAATTTTTGCTGCTACGTATCTTTGGTAAAAATAACCCAAATTAGTAAATATTATTTGGTCTTTGTGAAAGTTATCGAGTCTACAAGCTGTGGTGCAAATCATAGAAAATTGATCACACCTGATGTACTGACGGCCTATCTTATTTCTTGCGACCCTAACAAGCCAGAAAAGTACAAATACCCCAAAATGACCCCTTTTTGAAAGTAGACATTCCAATGTATTTAGTAAGATGCATGGTGAGGTTTTTTCCCACAATTCTTTGCAAAATGAAGATTTTGGTACGCAATACGTCACTTCCTGACTGCTCCGTCTTCCGGTTCTGAATAGCGTGGCTGTGGAACGCACGCCTTAGTAGCTGGATTGCAGAAGTGTTTCGGATCATTGTATACTAGTAAGGGTGCTGTGGTCCTGCCTTTCTGAAACGTGTAAGGTGGGACTTTTCTTGGTACGCAATACATCACTTCTTGACTGCTCGGTCTTCCGGTTCTGAATAGCATGGCTGTGGAACGCCCGCCTTAGTAGCCGGATAGCGGAAGTGTTTCAGGTCGTTGTATACTAGTAAGGGTGCCGTGGCCCCTACTCATATATATTTTTTAGCATATTTTTAAATAAAAGTTTTTTAATGGATTCACGCTGTGAGGCCCATCCTTTCTGATACATGTGGAATGCCCGCTGCTGATTCACTTATTCTATGAGAGGAACTAAGATTGACGGCCATTAACCATCCGGATTCCAGGGATACCCTGACAGGAGGATCATCACCATCAACCAGATAAGGAGTTTTTATGCCTGTTACCCCAGCAGGGGTGAGGCACTCTGGTGAGTGCATACAAAAGTGGGGCAAGTGGAGGAAGAAGGGGAGCACTGAACAGTCACCTTTTTTCCAGTGCAGTCCAGTGCACAAAATGTTTCACTTATGGACTTTGGTTGCTGTGTATGGTGTCAAATCGTATTTTTTGGCAGTGTTACACTTTGGACATTTATTTATTGATATTTTGGACACAAAATTTATTATCATTTGGTATATATATTTTTCCGTTTGATTGCACAGGATCAATATTTATTGGAGAGTTCATTTTTAGATGTTGACTTCGCTCATTACACATAGGAATTTTCTTGCACTGCTTCACTTTACATTTCTGATGCACTTTATTTTTATGCACATTGCACTTTTCACGTAGTGTTGTTTACATACATATATTTTTATTTTTAGAGGTGTGGATTGTTTATGTAGTGCACCCACCATATGTATATATATATATTTTTTAGAACAGCGCCACTATCCCTTTGCAGATTTTTCCTCACTGATGACAGATGGCACTAATACGCGGCACTAATGACAGATGGCACTAATATGTGACACTGATGACAGATGGCACTAATACGTGGCACTGATGACAGATGGCACTAGTACGTGGCACTGATTACACCTTGACACTGAGAGGTGGCACTGATGACAGATGGCACTGATATGTGGCACTGATGACACGTGACACTGATAACAGATGGCACGTGACACTGACAGGTGGCACTGGGGACAGGTGGCACTGGGGACAAGTGACACTGGAGACAGATGGCACTGATAGGTGGCACTGGGGACAGGTGGCACTGGGGACAGATGGCACTGATAGGTACTGTGGGCACCGTGTTGTGTTAGTGTGGCACTGTAATTTATGATTTTTTCACTCACGCTGCAGCACGGAAGCTCTCCCTCCTCACACGCGGTCTCTGTATGAGGAGGGAGAGCCAGCAAAGAGAGATGATCTAATATGTTTACATATGAGATCATCTCTCATTGGACACTCTGATCGAGTGCTAAATGGCTGCTGTATTTGGCCATTTAGCACGATCTGTGATTGGCTGTGTCCAAGGGACACGGCCAACACAGATTTCCCCCAGATGCACGCCTGTGGCGGCTCGCAGGGAGGAAGTAAACAGGAGGACATCCAGGGATGCCCTCCCAGCAATTGAGCGCTGTACTGTAGCCGTCTTTCAGCTATAGCGTGGACGTCTAGTGGTTAAGAGGTCCTGTCATGCTTTTTTTTCTATTACAAGGGATGTATACATTCCTTGTAATAGGGATAAAAGTGACCCAATTTTATTTAATTTTTTTCTAAAAAGAGAGTGTCAAAATAATAAGAAAAAAACATTTTTTTAAAGCACCCCGTCGCGACGAGCTCGTGCGCAGAAGTGAACGCATAAGCGAGTAGGGCCCGCATATGAAAACGTTGTTAAAACCACACAACGCCACGATTGTTAGAGCGAGAGCAATAATTCCTCTGTAACTTAAAACTGGTAACCTGAAGACATTTTTAAACATCGCCTATGGAGATTTTTAAGGGTAAAAGTTTGTCACCATTCCACGAGCTGGCGCATTTTTGAAACGTGACATGTTGGGTATCAATTTACTCAAGGTAACATTATCTTTCACAATATAAAAAAAATTGGGCTAACTTTACTGTTGTCTTATTTTTTAATAAAAAAAAAGTGTATTTTTTTCAAAAAAAAGTGCGCTTTTAAGACCGCTGTGCAAATACGGTGTGACAGAAAGTATTGCACTGACCACCATTTTATTCTCTGTTAGATAAAAAAATTATAATATTTGGGGGTTCTAAGTAAATTTCTAGCAAAAAAAAATAAAAAATGATTTTAACTTGTAAACAACAAGTGTATAAAAGAAGCTCGGTCCTTAACCGCTTCCCGACCGCCTAACACCGATATACGTCGGCAAAATGGCACGGGCAGGCAAAATCACGTACCTGTACGTGATCGTGCATGTGCCTGCCTGTGGCGCGCTCGCGACCCGGTCGGGAGCTCCGTGACCCCGGCCGCGGGACCAGCGGACCCGATCGCCGCTGGTGTCCCGCGATCGGGTTACGGAGCTGAAGAACGGGGAGAGGTATGTGTAAACAAACCTCTCCCCGCGCTTCCTACTCTGCCTGTCATTGATCGTCTGTTCCCGGTCATCGGGAAAGCCGATCAATGACGTCAGACATCAGCCCCGCCCCCTAATGTGTAAAAACACACACACGTCACAGCCCATAACCCCTCCCCTCCCCCTAGTGGTTAACTCTTTCACTACAACTGTCATTTATACAGGAACCAATGCATTTAAATAGCATTGATTGCTGTATAAATGACAATGGTCCCAAAAATGTGTCAAAAATGTCCGATGTGTCCACCGTAATGTCGCAGTCACAATAAAAATCGCTGATCGCCGCCATTACTAGTAAAAAAAAAAAAAATATTAATAAAAATACCAAAAATATGTAGAAGAATACGTATCGGCCTAAACTGAGGAAAAAAAAATGTTTTTTTTATATATTTTTTGGGCATATTTATTATAGCAAAAAGCAAAAAATATTGCATTGTTTTCAAAATTGTTGCTCTATTTTTGTTTATAGCGCAAAAAATAAAAACCGCAGGGGCGATCAAATACCACCAAAAGAAAGCTCTATTTGTGGGAGAAAAAGGACGCCAATTTTGTTTTGGAGCCACATCGCACGATTGCGCAATTGTCAGTTAAAGCGACGCAGTGCCGAATCGCAAAAAGGGGCCTGGTCCTTTGGCTGCCAATTGGTCCGGGGCTGAAGTGGTTAAGTGGTTAAAACAAGTTTATATAAATGTACCAATTTTTGTACTGCTTTATAATTGAACAATTCAATGACTTTACAATTGCACTATTGAAAACCCAATAAAAATCTATTTGGAAAAAAAAAAAAAAAGATAAATCCACTGGAAAACAATAAACTATATTCAAAAAAATGTAGAGAAGAGAAAACAAGTGGAGTTTTAATTTAGACAGGTGGCTCACCATTTACATGCACGTTGTAAAAGAGTTGAGTTAGTGTAGGGCTCCCCACTTCAGGCAGATATTAAAAAAAAATAACCTAGTCATATATTTATTAAAAAATAATTGCATTTGTTTTTCAAACTAGCATATGTACAATAATCTCTCCACAGAGCTCTCAGGCTGGGAGGTCAGTCTAATATTGAGATACTGCTGACAGACGGAGATGATAACCTCATCAGTGTTTTACTGCTGACAACTAATTATTCAGGCTGTCAAGTTTGCCAGGGGAACTCATTTGCACATTGAGGACTGTTTTGCAGATTTAACAGGAACAAAAAATGTACTATAATATATGTCCACATATTTATAGTATAATAATGAAATATAGTGTATATTACATTTGTGATTGAATCTGAAGTTGTTCTTTTTGAAACACATACTGTATAATACAATATTTCATAGTTTGTTTACTACATTATTTTATACACTTAGAACTGACTGTGATCATTTAGTACTATACCTATTATATGTGGACTGTTGATATGCAGGGCTTGAACTTTCATGAAGTCATTTAGACCAAGGATGACATGGCAAATGTGGGTAGTGCCTTGCACAACTAGGTCATTGAATTCTACTTTTACTGACATTTATTAATAGGCTGACAGAGCTTACAGTGGTTCTTCAGTCTCCTGGACACTTACCTGTTCAGGGATTCTTCAATTGGCTTTGGGTCCAGGAGCCAGCATCTTTATTACGGGAAACCGGCAGTGAAGCCATACAGCTTCACAGACGGTTGGCTGCTGTGCATGCGTGAGCTGGGCTGTGATTTATGAATGGTCCCACAGTCTTCTGGGACCTGTGATGTGTCCCAGAAGGCTGCAGGTACAGGTACCCGCTCCCCCCTTCCAAAAAGTGCCAAATGCCAAAGTTATGCAAATAAGCCAAATTTCCTCTTTTGGGTAAAGTTCCACTTTAATATCTGGACACCCCTTCCTACCACCATGAATAACTCTAGTTCAGATTCCACCCTTGCAAGCCACATTTCCTAGGCAGGCACTGGCCTCTGAACACTGCACTGCCATGAAGGTCTGTTCTAATAATATTAATATGAACTTTTATTTATTTTTGGGTTAGTGAGCCCAGAACATCAATGCATTCATTTTAAAAGTCAACCTTGTAAACACGGGGCAAATGTTGGGGGGGCAACACCCGGTTCAATAGAAACTATCCGTCCTTCGGCCCGTGTGTACTGCAGTCCGTTCGGTCTGGCTTCCGTCAAAGGGGCATGACCGAAAAAGGTCTGCTGATCGACTCCCAATCACTGCTTTCAGCCAATGGCTGAGAGTGCTGACCGGAGTGTTCTGGTGGGGGGCAGCAGGGAAGATCGCTGTACTAGCATCATATAGTTAGTACAGCGGCTCCTCCTGAGCTATCAGTTTTTTTAGTTCAGCCTTGCTGGGTTGAACAAAAAAAGAACTATTAGTGTGTACTAAGCGTTATGCTCCTTTTAAGACCCAATCCTGTTAATGGCGCATTACAAAATACCACTGAACTGCTCACTACCTCACTGTATTCTGCTCTCTCACTACTGAATGAGGTTCTGCAGCATTTTGGCTAACAAAGGATGTGATACAATAGGAGCAGGGGAGTGGTCTAATTATCTATCCTGGTACTAGCAACAGAATTGTTAAATGTGCCGTACACGCAGCATTATTGAACTTTACGACAACAAAATCCGATAATTTTTTTTCCGACGGATGTTGCCTCAAACTTGTCTTGCATACACACGGTGGCACAAAGTTGGTCGGAAATTCCGAACATCAAGAACGTGGTGACGTACAACATGTACGACAAGCCAAGAAAAATTAAGTTCAATAGCCGTTGCTGCTCTTCTGCTTGATTCCGAGCATGCGTGGCACTTTGTGTGTCGGAATTGTCTACACACGATCAGAATTGTCTACACACGAACGGATTTTGTTGTCGGAAAATTTGAGATCCAGATCTCAAATTTTGTTTGATGGAAACTGTCCGATGGAGCCTACACACGGTTGGAATTTCTAACAAGCTCAGATCGCACATTTGCCATCGGAAAGTCCGACCGTGTGTACGCATTTTAGTTGTAGTCCCATTTTTCTTCTGCAATTGTTTTAGTTTTAGCCGTATTTAGTCGACTAACTCTCCAGTACATTTTAGTCGACTAAAATGTCCTATGTTCTAGTCGACTAAAATCTTCAGTACTTATTAGTCGTCTAAAATCTTCAGTACATTTTAGTCGACTAAAACTAATTTTAGTCGTCTAAAATCTAATGGGTGTAATTAAATTGTAATGCATTAGTTAACATTTCTCTACAATTTCCAAACTCATTATATACTGCTGGAGTAAAAAATCTAATGTTACTATTTATGGTATTGAGGTATGAACATGCACTACAGACCAGTAGGGATCAGCTTCGAGTTTGAGTCGAACTCATGTTCGACTCGAACATTGCCTGTTCGCCTGTTCAGTGTACAGCGAACAATGTGGGGTGTTCGCGGCAAATTCGAAAAGCCTATGGGAGAAATCTCAAGTGCTAATTTTAAAAGCCTATATGCAAGTTATTGTCATAAAAAGTGTTTGGGGACCTGGGTCTTGTCCCAGGGGACATGTATCAATGCAAAAAAAGTTTTTTTAAAACGGCCGTTTTTTCAGGAGCAGTGATTTTAATAATGCTTAACCACTTCAGCCCGGACCAATTGGCAGCCAAAGGACCAGGCCCCTTTTTGCGATTCGGCACTGCGTCACTTTAACTGACAATTGCGCGGTCGTGCGACGTGGCTCCCAAACAAAATTAGTGTCCTTTTTTTCCCACAAATAGAGATTTCTTTTGGTGGTATTTTATCGCCCCTGCGGTTTTTATTTTTTGCGCTATAAACAAAAATAGAGCGATAATTAAAAAAAAAAATGCAATATTTTTTGCTTTTTGCTATAATAAATATCCCCCAAAAATATATAAAAAAATTAATTTTTTTCAGTTTAGGCCAATACGTATTCTTCTACATATTTTTGGTTAAAAAAAATCGCAATTAGCGATTATTGTTTTGTTTGCGCAAAAGTTATAGCGTTTACAAAATAGGGGATAGTTTTATAGCATTTTTATTAATATTTTTTTTTACTAGTAATGGCGGCTATCAGCGATTTTTATTGTGACTGCGACATTATGGCGGACACATCTGACATTTTTGACACATTTTTGGGACCATTGTCTTTTATACAGCAATCAATGCTATTTAAATGCATTGATTCCTGTATAAATGACAGTTGTAGTGAAAGAGTTAACCACTAGGGGGAGGGGAGGGGTTATGGGCTGTGACGCGTGTGTGTTTTTACACATTAGGGGGCGGGGCTGATGTCTGACGTCATTGATCGGCTTTCCCGATGACCGGGAACAGACGATCAATGACAGGCAGAGTAGGAAGCGCGGGGAGAGGTTTGTTTACACAAACCTCTCCCCGTTCTTCAGCTCTGTGACCCGATCGCGGGACACCAGCGGCGATCGGGTCCGCTGGTCCCACGGCCGGGGTCACGGAGCTCCTGACCGGGTCGCGAGCGCGCCGCTGGTGGCGCGCGCGCGACCCACGGGAAGGCATTTAAAGGGCCACGTACAGGTACGTGATTTTGCCTGCCCGTGCCATTCTGCCGCAGTATATCTGCGTGAGGCGGTCGGGAAGCGGTTAAAGTGAAACAATAAAAGTGTAATATTCCTTTAAATTTCGTACCTGAGGGTTGTGTATAGTATGCCTGTAAAAGTGTAATTTTTCCAGGAAAAAAAAGCTATTTAAAATTACTCACGGCTATAATGAATTGTCGGCTCCCGTAATACAGAGAACAGTCATTCATTGAAAGTCATTTATAAAAAAAAAAAGTGTGGGGGTTCCCCCTAAATATCCATACCAGACCCTTCAGGTCTGAGATGGATTTTAATGGGAACCCCACACCAAAAAAAAATAAAAAATTACGTGGGGTCCCCTTCAAAATCCATACCAGACCCTTATCCGAGCACGCAACCTGGCAGGCCGCAGGAAAAGAGGGGGGGACGAGAGCGCCCCCCCTCTTTCCTGAACCATACCAGGCCACATGCCCTCAACATTGGGAGGGTGCTTTGGGGGTCTGTGACCCCTCAAAGCACCATGTCCCCATGTTGATGGGGACAAGGGCCTCGTCCCCACAACCCTGGCCATTGGTTGTGGGGGTCTGCGGGCGGGGGGCTTATCAGAATCTGAAAGCCCCCTTTAACAAGGGGACCCCCAGATCCCGGCCTCCCCCCCTGTGTGAAATGGTAAGGGGGGTACAAAAGTACCCCTACCATTTCACCAAAAAGGTGACAAAAATGTTAAAAATGACAGGAGACGGTCTTTGACAATTCCTTTATTAAATTCTTCTTTCATCTTCTTTCTTCTGGTCTTCTTCCTTTCTTCATCCTTCGGTTTCTTCATCTTCTTCCATCTTCTTCGTCATCCGTTCCGCTTCTTCTTGCTCTGGTCTTCTCGTCCGGCATCTTCTTCCACAGCGTCAGCGTCTGTTCTTCTGTGTCGGGCCGCTCTGCGCAATGGGAGGCTCCCGCTGTGTGAGGCTTCGCTCCATCTGACAGTTCTTTTATAACGGAGGGCGGGGCCACCTGGTGACCCCGCCCCCCTCTGACGCACAGGGACGTCATGGGGACTTCCCTATGGCTTTCCCCATGACGTCAGAGGGGGGCGGGGATGGCCCCGCCCCCCTCTGAAAGTGCCACGTATGCTCAGAATAAATTTGGAGACAAAAGCTATTGGCTACTGGCCTCTACATATTTACGTTGTACGTTTTGTACGTCACCTCGTTCGGAATGATCGGATTTTTGACTAAGTTTTAGTTTTAGTCATATTTTAGTCATCTCAGTTGTTTTAGTCATTTTTTTAGTCGACTAAATTAGTATTCATTTAGTCGACTAAAATGTTTTAGTCGTTTTAGTTGACAAAATTAACACTGCTGCAATCTCTGAAGATGAGAAAGGATCAGCTATTTTACCGACAGTAGGTTCCTGAGACATTTTGTCAAATGATATGTTTTCCAAACCAGGAACAGATTTCAAATTAAGAGGAATGGCATAATGAGAACCAGTAAAGAAAGGAAATAAAACTGTTGCAAAAACCTTTTATCAGTAAATTAGTCATTGGTTTGTATGGATACATTTGTAACCACGACAACAAGCTTGGATGCTTTTAAGAAATAGTTCATTCTCTGCCTGGTGATCAGCTATGTTTAACTTTTTAAAACATTTAGAGATAGGATGAAGCAAAAACAGAAGACACACCTATGCATATACATACAGGAATGGTGCCACCCACATTTGCCATCATTAAACATGAAGCAAAACCCTTTTCAATCACCAGATAAAGTATAATGGGACTATTGTTCTGCCCATCAGATGTATATATTCTGATTATCTGCATTTGTGTTGTTTAAAATGACATTTAATGTTGTAATTTTCTATGGGAATCATTTGCAGAGCGTAGGCGCCATCTAGCATCCCTTTGTGGTATTGTTTGTATTATTTACATGTTGTTATTAAAGTTCATAACCCAGGAAGTACTTAGAAGGCAAGGTATGCTGGGTAAAGTCTCACAGGAAGAGACAAATTCTCCATGCTTTTCAAGACACTGCAAGAGGCAGGATATGTCTTGTTTCAATCTCTTACCATCAGCCCTTAGTGAACTTAAAAAGTAAGTTTTTACTGTCTCATATTTTACTGTGTATATTTGTCTTTGAAATGTATGCTATATTTATGGGATATTGTACTTATCAAGGTTTATTCTTGTTATTTGTAGTTTCACCTAGCTTGTTCCAATAAACTGCGATTGAAGAAATATGGTATCATGTTTATGGGATAAGAATGGTTTAGCTGAATGTCCTTGAGACAGAACAACTATGCATTAGAAATAGGGAGACACTGCGGAAAGAGCATGTTTAACCAAATACCCATGTCATTACATCCCAGCATAAATTTGAATACACTGCAAGTTTCTGGTGGAATAGTACATATTAAGCAAAATAGACTAGCCCACTGTCATTGACCTGACAAACACTGCCTGGGACAACCTACCCTGACCACAGCTGGGTTTCACTGAGCAGCAAGGAATGGAATGTCTTTTCTAGAGCTGCTGATGGTGGTGATGGACTGGCTGCTACCTGCACCCAGGTCCTTACCCCAGTTACTACCAGCTAAGACAAGGTGAATGAGAGGCTCCAGCAGGGTGCCAGCCACTGGAATGATGAGCTGTTGATCAGTATTGTAAACAAGCTATGAGGGTGCACTGTGCAGGGGTTCCAGGGTACTGGAGACTGAATGATGCACAGGATTTCCAGATCAGGTGTATAGTAGAATTTCATGGGGCAGTGTGCTGCACATTGTGCAATATTTCAGATGAGCAAGGTACACAGCAGAACTCCCAAGGATGAGGAGTCACAAAGTAAAGGGTACAGAAATGCATAGACAAACATTGCTCAAAGAAAGGGTGACTAGTCTTATATGATATGTAATATTACTTTCTGTTACCTTTATTTGTCAAAAAGCAGATTGGGAAATGGATGGCTAGGCCGACTTACCAATAGTAATAACTTGGAACTTTTTTTTTTGTTTTTACTTCGCAATTTTATGTCTAACATTTACATTTTTGAGGTGCTCCCCACAGGATGCCTACTTTTGCACATATGGTCGCTTGTACGGGCGCCCTAGGGGTTGCTGGGAGTTGCAGTGACACAGATCCCTTGTTGCTGTCCCCTCTAGCTTCCCCTCACTTTTGGCCCGCCTGGGCTGAGTTGTCCCCAACCAAATGACTGGCCCCGATCTGGCAGTGGTTTTAGTCCGCTGGCATATCCCCCCCATTGGAGGTAGGTGTCCAAACCCCCCTTCGCTATGAAGTGAGGGCAAAAGGACTTTCCAAGATGGCCGTCGTCGCGCCGCTAGACAGCGGTGCGCCGTCTGACGTCATGCGCCGGCGACGTGGTTCGTCGCCTGCGCATGCGCACCACGCACTCCCGGACACTCAGCACCAGACGCCGCCGTTATAGCGCCCGCGACCCGGCGGTGATGTCAGATGCCGCCGGGTCGGAGAACCTCTATTTAAGGCAGCTTCCCTTGCCACATATTCCCTGTCAGGAGCCATTTCACACAAGGAAGAGAGGCGGTTCACCCGCCCTTCCTCCTGCGCTGAGCCCGCTACCACCATTTACTACTCAAAGGGGTAAGACATTAACTTGATTATACTTTGCTATCTTTTGATCCCCAGCAAGTTTGCTTAGACTTATCTTTAAACGCATTACTAAGTGGCTGTATATTGATAGACCACTATATCCTTCTCTCTCCAGATAACTTAATATCTCAATTAATTTTTGGACCCGGTGCAGCTTGAACCTGCACCGAATCTGAACCTGCTAATTCCAAGTTCAGCATTGTAAAACACACTTTTCAATCAACCTCAGGTAAATCCTGTTGATTACATTTTTGTTGTATATCAACTATTTATTTATGAGCCCTATAACCATAATTGTTCTCTGAAAATCATATTCATTCAAACTTTTCTAGTGTGTCTCTCTGCAAGCGTCCTTCTGCTCCCTGTGGCATCCTGGGAGTGAATCACCTCTCACTTAGGAATCTGTTTTTATATCAGAAACTGACACTACCATGTGTAATTTTCTTTTAGACCCATCCAAGTATATGTGGTAAGTTCTGCTCATCCCCATCTTCATGCCCCCATCTGCTTTCTATGCCCTATGTTCACAAAATATCATGTAACCCAACCTATGTAAAAAACTGCTCAGTTCACCAGATGTATATTTTGAGTCAATCTATGTACGTTTTTATAAACCTGCACACTTTGTTTGTGTAATTTTGAAAAGGATGCATTTTCATGCAACTTTGTTATTTCAGCATATCTTTGAGCTAAACCTATGAATCTCCTGAAGAAACTCCATAGAGTGAAACATGTCGAGTATGACGAAGCTCTGCATAAATTTCATCTGATTTAACACATATGTCTGTAAAGTATGGATGTATTACCTGTGTCCTTTGCTGTTTTTTGTCCCTATGGGGAAATAAAATTCTAATTATTTTATATACATCGCTATTGTTTATATCTACCTCTGCTAATTTTAGATACCATATACAAAAAATCCCTGAGGCTTGTGGTCTCATCTTTCTCCCCCCTTTTTCATATTTTCTTAAATTATTGGGATTTTGGTATCGCCTCCAGTTCAACTACTTCATCTAGCTTTTTACAATTTAGTCTTAGCACAGCCTACTTAGAGTCACTGATAGCCAGACTGTGCGGAGAATAAACCATCAGTCAATGGGACCACAGCTAACAATTCAGCTTTGCAGCAATCGCAAGGTATGGGGCAGTCCGTTTGTTTGCAGAACTACAGGGAAACATATCAGCTTATTTGTGCCACCTACAAAAAATGTTATACACCTCAAGTACTATGTCTATGTGCTGATAAATTCACTGCACTTATCTTGATTGTTTTCCCCATGACACCGGCATTAATGCAACATGCCTGGAGTCAGTTATTAAAAGATCTATTAACTGATCTGCCAAGATTCTCATACTTATTCTCATCCTATTTATCACCATTAAGTAAAAAGTCCCTAGAAGAAGGCAACCAAATTAGACAATAATTGAAAATTGGAAGACTCACCGGCAGAAAAAGTAGGGTCATAATCAAGACTGGCAGAATGAGCCTATAGTACAAGAATACAATTGATGTCCTTATTTACCTTAGGTCTGAGTAAGGTGCTGGAAAACATATGCAAAGATCCTTAAGGAGAACCAGGTGTCTGCTGCACTTCCTTTCTAAATGCAAGTTGGGATTGGAAGTGAGGCAGCACTGGAACATCTCCCAGTCAAGAAGTGTTCTGACTCCTTAGTGGTTGAGGGGAAGAAGTCCTAGTCCTCAGCCTATCCAAACATCAGCTGCTAGAAAGACAGTGCCAAGAAGATGCTCTGTGTAGGTCTCCACCATCAACCAAGTACTCCAAAGGGGGGTAACACTAGTCGTTCTGTAGGGGGCTCAGGCACACAGGGGGGCCTGAACAGCAGGAGGAATCAGCAATTACACAAGGATGTTCTGTGCAGCTCTCTGCAGCAGCTGAAAGCAGGCCTCTCTTCCTCCTGTTGGCTTTCAGCTGCTGCAGAGATAGACACAGGGCATAGTTCCTGTAATTGCTTCCCTTGCAACTCACTTCCTCCCTATGCCCCCCTGTCACTCTGCCACCCCTCTTGCAGCTTCCTGCGGTGCTGCTGTCTTGCTTGTCCCATTAGCTGCCATGGGTACAGGGCATGTGTCAGGATGGAGAGCAGAGGAAGGGGCCAGTAAGTATGCCTTCCTTTTTTGAATGGAAAAAGTGAGTGATCCATACTGATCATTCCTGTGTCCATTGATAACTGAGCATACTGAACTGTGCTTACTATGCTTCAGTTTATAAATGAACAGGAGCCTCTGTCCTCTATTCATTCTTCAGTGTAGCTGAGGCTACAGAGAAAGGAATCTGTGTCCACAATACCTTTCTGTGTCTCAAAGGAGAGATGTCAGGGGTTTGATTTCGCACCAAAGCCCCCCCCCCCCCAACTGCATTGTAAAAAAAACAATGCAATAAATAGTAACAAAAATTGTAAAAAAAAAATATTTAACAAATTATAAAATATTTTTTTTAAAGTTATAAAAATTTTTTTTAGAAAATGGTAAAACATAATTAAAAAAAAACTTGTAAAAAAGAATTCAAAATACTTTTACATAATTATTAGAAAAATTAAGGGTTTATTCACATGGGTTCTCTGGCCCATACAGTATGAATGAGCTCTTTGCGCGGCAGGAGCCATCTATTACTCTATGAGGATGCAGCGGCTGTATGAACACGGCTGCAGGTCCTAATTTGATATGTGTGTAGAGGTAGTTGAGTGGCCCCGAATGCACACCCTCAATGTTCAGGGGCCAGCCACATGGATCCACACACCTGTTAAATGTGGACCTGAGGCTGTGTTGATACAGCTTTTGCATTCCCATAGTGTAAAATAGGCTGCCTACACACAGCAATAGCCACATTTAAAGAAAAACACTGATACACAGTGTACAGGCAACATCACCTATGTGAATGAGCCTCATTTACACACAGAGCTTGTTATTAACTCAATACAGTTTATTTTACAATTAGCAGAAATGTTGTAAGTTATGTTATGTTTGTGTCTGCTAAAAAAGATTTTAGTGTATTTTTAGTAAAAATATTGTTTTAATATGTTTGGGTGGGGGCTCTGTCAGGTAGGCTCTATGGGGCCCTGTGATTTCTAATAGCAGCCACTGACCGACAACTTAACTTTCTCCTGTAATGTGTTTACAAGCTGGAGCATCCGCAAGCCTTTAACTGAAGATCCCCAAGTCTCTTCAAGGATGGTCATTGATCTAACATTAAGTAGTAAGTGGGGAAAAAAAGAGGGGGAGAGCAAACAGGAATGCAGGAAAAAAAGGGGGGGGGGGGGGGGGTGAAAAAGGCCGAGCACACATATGTAAACGGCGTCTGAATCCCCACATGTGAGTTTTTGCCATGAACGTCAAAACCAGGGAAATCATTTTAGCACCAGACCTCCTCTAACTCTAAGCTGGTAACCTGTAAAGGCTTTTAAGTCATTGTCTATAGAGAATTTTAGGTA
Source organism: Lithobates sylvaticus (assembly GCA_028564925.1). NCBI lineage: Eukaryota > Metazoa > Chordata > Amphibia > Anura > Ranidae > Lithobates > Lithobates sylvaticus. The sequence continues at coordinate 578,015,172 of CM053026.1, read as the reverse complement.
CTATAGTTTGGCGCTGTTCCATGGGCGGACACAATTTTAAAGTGTGACATGTTTGGTATCTATTTACTCTGTGTAATATCATCTTTTATATTTTAACAATCAATTTCAAAATTCATTAAAGTGTATTTTCTCCCAAAAAATGTACTTTTAAAAAACCGCAGCACATATATCATGTGACATAAAAATATGCAACACCCACCATTTTATTCCCTAGGGCCTTTGCTTAAAACATATATAATGTTTGGGGGTTTTAAGTAGTTTTCTAGCTGGCTGTCAGGACAGCATTGGGTTTTGTCTCTGTGGACATATTTCTGTCTGTATCAGGACAGTACTGGTTTTGTCTTTGTAGATATTTGTCTGGCTGTGTCAGGACAGTACTGGTTTTGCCTTTGTGGATATTTTTCTGGCTGTCAGTACAGTACTGGTTTTGTCTCTGTTGACATTTCTGGCTGTATCACGACAGTACTGGTTTTGTCTTTATGGATATTTTTCTGGCTGTGTCAGGACAGTACTGGTTTTGTCTTTGTGGATAGTTTTCTGGCTGTCAGTACAGTACTGGTTTTGTCTCTGTTGACATTTCTGGCTGTATCACGACAGTAATGGTTTTGTCTTTTATGAATATTTTTCTGGCTGTGTCAGGACAGTACTGGTTATGTCTTTATGGATATTTTTCTGGCTGGGTCAGGACAGTACTGGTTTTGTCTCTGTGGACATATTTCTGGCTGTGTCAGAACGATACTAGTTTCTTTATCGTACATCACGGGACACAGAGCCACAGTAATAACTGTATGGGTTATATGGCACCTTCAGGTGATGGACACTGGCACACCCTAGACAGGAAGTTAAATTCCCCATATAACCCCTAACTGGGAGTACCTGGGAGTTTTTTTGCCAGTGTCTTAGGTGTTGGTCACAAATAAAGATGTGCTGTGGTGAGCTCCGCTGGAATATTCCATACTGGGGCAATCCATGCAACCGGATCCATTCAAAGTGTCTTTTCCAGGCCGAATTGAATGTTACCCGGGCCTCGTGTCCGAAGAAACAAGGTTTTACCTGTAACGCTTCTCTCTTTAGAGAACTGAACCCTGGGATTCAGTATTAGTTTTTTTCAGCCATATTCCTGGCAGGGTGCTTTTTACAGGCTCAGGGCTGTGGATCCCCCCATAAAAGGGGGACACAGTACCTGAAGGTTTTCTAATGGAGCCCACCGTGAGAGGTGAAGATTGGATCTGTTATCACAGAATCCTGCAGCTGGATAAGGTAAGGAAGATTCCTAAGGAATTTTTTGAATTCTTGTGGGCTTTCTCCTTTAAAGTATATGTTGCTATGCCTATAGTCACCACCGGGGGCTGTCAAGAGCACGTACCTGTTCCATGCTTGTCAGTTTTCCCTCTGTGTTCAAGCTGCACGCTTCCTCCAACCCACGCTCCAGGTAAAGTCGTGAGAAAGGGGGGTTTACTTCCCCCCTGGAATGTCCCCCCACCTGGATAGCTCCTCCAGGCTGAAGGAGCCTGGCGCTACATGGCGGTGTACCGCGCCGCTCCCTCCGCAATTACGGTTATTCCCTTCGGCAGCTCTCCTCCTCCCCCAGCCCTCCTCCATGCGGTCCGGTCTGGATCAGAGAGGCCACCTTAGCGCGGGAAACAATCTAATTTAAAATTGATGAAGGAGGGGGGTGCGGTGGGTGGTGGCGTTGGCGTGAATTGAGCGTCCACAACGTGGGCTGCATAGTTATATAATGCACCTTTTTAAGGTACATACAGCTAGGCGGGACACAGAGCAGATGGGGGGCATGTAAGTTGGTGACACAGGCATTCCCAGGCACATTTACATTAAGCATCAGGCTGAGTTTAATAGCAGCGATAGTTGCTGGACTATTGCTCAGCAGTGGGTGCATTTGTTTTATGGTACCTCTGCTTTTGTGCTCAGCAATATGACCAGAGGAGATGGTTCAAACACCACAAAGACCAAGGACACGAAGGGGTCACCCTCAGGTCCTAAGGACCCTCCCTCTGCGACACCATCCCGTTGTAAAAAGGCTGGTCAGAGTAAGCCATCAGGGTCATCAGGGGCTACAATTGCTTCCGACACTTCTGCCCCTGTCTATATAACTGAGCAGGTTTTCTCCTCAGCTATGAGTGGTTTAGAGGAAAGGTTAGCAGCTTTAATCGCATCCTCACAAAGTGGAAGAAAATGCATTAGGTCCCCGTCTACCACCCAAGATCCTCAAACGGGGGAACTGTGGGAGGGGGAAGATGAATCCCTCTCAGGGGACAGTGAACAGGCTGATGACTCCTCTTCCGAGGAATCAAGTGGGGAAGGATCTTCTTCAGCTTCACATGCTGAAAAGTTGCTGGTGGACAATTTCTTGGCTGTGTCAGGATAGACCTGGTATGTCTTTGTGGACAATTTTCTGCCGTTATCAGGACAGTACTGGTTTTGTCTTTTTGGACATCTTTGTGATTCTGCCAGTAAAGTACTGATCCTGTCTCTGTGGAAATTCCTCTAGCTGTTTCAGAGCAGTCTTAAATTCTGTCTCTGTGGACATGTTTTTTTTTCAGTGGACATTTCTGGTTGTGTCAGTGTGGTAATGTGCATGTGTGTCACCTTGTGGACATGTTTTGGTTGTGTCAGGATGCTACAGATTTTTTGCCTGTGGATAGGTTCATGGTTGTATAAACCAATAATACACACTCTCGTCCTTCCCTCTGTGTATCACCACTGCGCTTGTGTGTATATACCTCAAATACTTAAAATAAAATATATATTTCGCTGCCACTATTAAATAAATGAATTGTGTACAGTATTCCTAGTATATAGTGTGGAATGAGCAGCGCTGAGTGCTAACTATGTATAGTCAAACTATACAATAAAGTGAAATTTGGTGTATCAAAATAAATTAATAAAGTGATACAAATAACACACTTCTGTGCAATGTAGCAGCTTAAATTGAAAACAAAACCACCCTGTGACATAAGTGATTGAAAACAATAAATAACTAGGTACACAGAAATAAATAATATATAAAATATAAAAATATCTGAAAAAATAAATAAAAATAAAAATGAAAAATAAAAAATATATAGTAAAGTGTCCAATTCAGATGATCCAAAAAAAGTCCACTTCAAATATAGTTCATAATAATATGCCTATATATGGTGACCAGTGAATCACTCAAAGGGATATTTCACAAAGAATATTTTCCAGGAACACTCCTCCATCACACCGCCATGTCTGTGACTTCAATCCCCTTATGTTCACAAACTCACCAGCTGTTTAAGTCTTAAGCCCCATACACACGGTCAGACTTTTTCATGGATTCTGTCCGATCGGACAAGGTTGTTGAAAAATCAGACCGTGTGTATGCACCATCGGACAGTGTTCGTCGGTTTGTCCGACGGACAAAGTCTTATCTCCTGCTGGAAATCTTTGCCGTCAACACGGTCCGATCACACCAAATCCGAGCGTGTGTACGCTTGTCCGACGGACAAAGTGCTACGCATGCTCAGAAGAAATTCTGTGACGGAAGCGCTCGGTCAGGTAAAACTACCTTTCCTAATCGACACAGCACATTCGTCACGCTGCAATGTTAAAATGTCTTTAATGCAGCGCATTCTCTTTTTCTTTACAATGCAACAAGAATGACATCTTTTAGCTGCTCCTATTCACCCGCACTTCTCACAAACTTACTTCTTTATTACTTTGCAGCATTTATACACTACATGTTTATTTTGACTCTGAACGGAAAAGAATCTTTGTTATTTTTTTACCATGATTTGTCTTTTTTTTTTTTTTTTTGGGGAATACATATTTGAATGTTTTTTTTTGTTTTTTTTGGAGGGGGGTTGTGTGTCTCAAATTACCAAAAACACATTATTAACATTTGTATTTCTTGCTTAAATTTACTAGGAGGTTGTTTGTTGTTGGTGCCCCTTGTTAATTCTACTTTAGGATTAGTGAAATGTACCTGCTTACTCAAAGAAAAACTGTCATTGTAGCAAAGTAAAACACAATAGTCAATGATTATTTCAAATCAAAAAAACCTTTATTTAGGTCACACCAACAAACCAAAGAGGAACGCAGCCATGGTGAAACTTGGGGAATTTGCAAAGTCTTGGCCCCCCACGGCAACCATCATTGTTCAAGCGTAGAAAATTGGGGGCCTGAGGAGTACGTATATTAAGGGGAGTGCAATCTGGTCGTGAAGTCCAAAGTATCCGGAACTGCAGCAGATGCCATCTAGGTCCCCAGGCTCTGGTACTACAAGAGGCTCCATCTTCTCTCAGACCAGACTGATTCCAGGTCGTCACTCTCAGGTCTTCCTTCCACGCTTCCTTGCACGCTGTGGCTGTCGTGCTGGTGGGGTGGCAGAAGGAGGAGGAGGAGGAGGCGGAGCATGGTAGCTATGGCAAACATGTGTGACTGGGGTCATCTCCCCAGCCCTACCCTTATTTAGGACATGGAGGATGAGCCCCTCACACATGTTGCGTTGCCTCACCTCCATACCCATCATTTTTGTGACAACCACCGAGCCAAAGGTCTCCTCGTCGGCGGGTGTGGCATGTAGGGAGTCTGAAGCCTCTCTGATCATGCGGAGCGCTGACTGTGCCGCATAACCCCCCCTTCTCGCCCTTTTGTACGGAAGGCAGAGGGGAGGGGTTTGGGTGTCAGTCAGGCTCCGCGGCCTAGCCCCCTCTTGGCTGCCACTACCCAGCTGGTGGCTGCCACTAACCCCTGCCTCCTCCTGACTGCCACCTCCACAGCCACCTCCTGGCTGAGGTCTTCCTGTGTATGAAAAAGGGACATAGTTTCAGTTATTTGTTCATCAAACACACACAATTCTCATCTAGTGACTGTTGCAAAATGTTTACAAATAGAAAACCATACAATTCTCAGCCCAGCAGTTTAGATTCTGGCCCCAAATGTCTCCAACACTACTGTCAGTTGATATGTCAAACACGTTAGGAACTAAGCAATTGGGGATCCTGAATTAAGTGAACATCATTCATTATTCCCATAAATGGTAACAAAACTACTATACCTGGAACAAGCTGGGCTCCTCCACCTCTTCCATACTGGAAGGCCCAGGTTGCTCCTCGGAAGCCTCATCAGGGGTGGCCTGCGCGCAAGGAAGCGTGGAAGGAGGAGTCGAGGTTGGCTCCGTGACATCAGTCTGGTCTTTCAGAAAATGGAGACTCTGATAGTACCAGAGCTTGGGCACATAGACCTCATCTGCTGAAGTTGCAGTTTCCTCAGACTTCACGACCTTCTTCCGCTCCCTGATATACGCACTCCTCAGGCTGCCAATTTTCTTTCTTAGATCATCAACAGTTGCCGTGGGAAACCTTGGCTTGACAAATTCCACAAGTTCCTCCAGGGCTGCGTGCCTCTTTGGTTTGTTGGTGTAATGTGGGTGTTTACCCTGCCATAAAAGGGGAATTTCCCTGAATTTGGCAATGAAGAGGGGGAGAAAACTCATGTCGTTGAATCCCTGCATAATCTCTGCAAGACACAACACCACACAAAACCCTCTCAATTATGTCAGTCTAAACTCTCCTAATCTTCTCCATAAAGAAGCCTCAAGTTCAAATCAGTCTAGGCTAGTTATGTACCAACGTCAAATTGTACCTTCGTTTGTAGCGATCGTCTCGTGTGAGTTTTCTCTCCCCTCGTCTCCCAGATCGTGGCTACGACACAGGCGTGTGACGTTTTATATACAGTGCGCATGCGTCAAACTCCGCCCGCCCCTGACGATCTTTCTCGTCTATTCCCCACCCCTTCTCTTTACGGCGCAGTGGGGAGAGCACATGGCGGGGACACAGCAGGTGCGCCACAAATATCCCACCAACGAGGAGGAGGACGAGGAAAGTCCGGAGGCAGAAACGTCCCGATCCCGGAGCCTGAAATTCAAGGCCTCCAATATGTCATTTGGAGAAATGTTGGAGATGGTGGACATATTAAAGAGGAGCGACTATGATGGGAAGTATGGGCCTTACCTCAACCCCAATGTCCGCAAGGCCAAGATCATGTCTAAAGTTGTGAGAAGGCTGTACAATCAGTTTGGGGTACAACGATCCAAGGAGCAACTGAGGAAACGCTGGTCAGACCTGAAACTGAGGGAGGCCGATCAGTACAGAAAGATCAAGCGAATTCTTCTAAAAAGTAAGTAGTTGTGTTTTGTGTTTGATTTCTTGCTTGCATACTGCTCCATTGTGGTTTGATTTTTACAAAGTTGTACATTCCAAAATGGCCACTTTCAGGTTCGTCTGTGCATTCGATCGTACTCAGCCTCGATCTTTCTGCCACTGTCATGGTCGTGTGTGTGTCCATTCGATCGTACGCAACCTCGATCGTTCGGCCACTTATAATACGATGTTTGGTGTTTTTTTGGGGGAAAGGAAGTTTGTTCTCACTAGAAATGTCATCAAGAATGTCAAGCCAATTTATTCAATGTAAAGGAGAGGTCACCCAGTAGCTGTTTACCCATCTGGACTCTAGAGCACTAGTGCTGGGACACCCAAACCCCCTTTTTATTAGGCTTTTCCACACATGTGCTCCAGTGGATACTAGAGGGGGGTCTCCATCACACAAACTTCTACAAAAAAGCTAGTCAGTTTAGCACCTTTACAAAGTGACTACATTCATGTAGTTGACATTTGTAACTGGCCAAACTAAAATAGTGTCCGTCACTTTCAAGCAATGTTTGTCATTTCCTATTTCTGCCCTCAATAGATTGTGTTGCTAAATCTTCCTTTTGTACATTCTCATAGGGGAGCGAAAACTTGGGCCGTCTGAGGAAACCCCCAAACCAACACCTCCCAAAAAAGGGGAAAGAGCAGAAGCAGAGGAGGAGGAGGAGGAAGGAGAGATCATCGAACTTGGAGAAATTGTCACCACAACAGGTGAGTGTTGGAGAACACAGCTACTGGTAAGCTAATCCATGTATGGCTGCCTCATTTCCAACACCCCATTTTTGTTTGTTTGTGGTTTTTAGGTGACGTGGATGTTGTGGAAGAAAAATCGCACTTTACCACAGAGAGTGCCCACGTACTCATCGGAGAGATAATGGTCTGCAATAGAGATCTAGATTACATAAAGCAAAACATCAATGATGTTCAACAAAAATTGAAGAACATCATTGATGTTTTAGGAAAAATATGAAAACGCACCAAGTAATTAACACACATTTGTGCCAGCTTCTGAACACATTTGCAACTTAAAAACTGTGTGAAATTTGGAACATGCACACATTGTGTCCACATGTGCTAGCTCCCATCATGGTGGATGAATGCCAACGTTTTTTTGGGGGTGCAAACACTTTACGAACTACGAAAGTGGTTGTGGTGAAGGGGTTGCACCCCCAAAAAACGTCCATTCATCCCCATGATGGAAAATGGCACTTTTGAAGCTTCTAGGCATGTGTTTTACCATCTAATGACCATTTTCAGACCCAAATTGTGTGCATGTTCTAAATTTCCACTTTCCGGGGGTGACCCCCCCATGTGATGAAGGCAAGATCAAACACACTTTGAACATATAGTCATGTCTGATCTTGTCTTCACTTTACAAAGTTGAACTTTCCTAGTTCATAGGTTCTGTTTTGCTCCATGCCTGGTTTTACCAATTGCGGAATGTTTGTAAACAATGTTGTAAATAACCAAGATGTTGTCAGTTTTGGCGTGAAGATTGTAAACGCACTTGTGAAGGTTTTCCTAGTAAACTTTTTTATTTTTCTAAATGTGTGGCTTCCTTATTTAAAAAACACAATGCATTATGTATGTAAAATGTAAAGGATATGGGGGGCAATGGGTGTTATTTACTAAAGGCAAATCCACTTTGCACTGCAATTTTCTTTCCCAGGGAACTTTTTCAATGCACTTGTAGAGCATAGCGGATTTGACTTATGTAAATGACACCCACAGTGCTTTGTACGAAAACACGGAGCCCAGCATTTTTCAGAATACACACATGTCAGACCTGGTGCTGAAAAGGAGTATTTTGGGTGTCAGTTATGCAGGACAAACCTTCTCTAGACCAAAGATTAGGTAGCAAACACACAACATGAGAAGAATCTTTTTGGGAAGAAGAGACTGTTACCTCCTTTTGCCCAGAAAGTGCATTCCCACTGTCGAAGGCAAAGGGAAAAAATGTCAAGGTAAAATAAGCTAAAAACAAGACTGAAATGACAAGAAATCATAGGTTGGTTCAAATATCAGATTTATTAAAAAATGCCTCTCACACAACGTCAGGCAGAGCAATGGCCCCCCTACCCACAAAGTACTCCATATATTGGTCGCGGACCATGCGGGCATTTAGAGGGGGCAAGCCCGGACGTGCCACTCGAAGGGCTGTGAGGTCCGCATTTGGAGGGCCCTCCACATCTGGGCCAACGGGC
>CM053026.1:577900687-578006277 GCA_028564925.1 Lithobates sylvaticus | reverse complement strand
AAATTCATATGTTGCCGACACCACCGCCAACATCACTACACTATTAAACCCTTTATAATTATAATAGTGGGACCCCGAGTTGGGCGGTGGGACGATGCGGACGTGTTTCCCATCAATTGCCCCTCCGCAGTTAGGAAAGTCCCAACGGCTGGCAAAGTGGGAGGCCACAGTCTGCCATTCCTGTGGCGTTGAAGGGAACTGTGGAGTGAAACAAGAAAAAAAAATGAGTCACTTTGCACATAAACATTGCAAGCAGATTAGACAATCAACATCTTGGAACAAGAGCATTGTATAAAAATTGGAGGCTGGAAAGTATTTGCACAGAAAAGTAGAGGCTCCCCTTCACAGATTACTCGCCCCCCATCAATCCCCCCACTTCTGATGGGCCTTTGACAATAACTAGGGTTTTGGGGGTGGGGGGTGTTGGACAGGTAACCCTCTGCACTTCATTGATTGGCAAATGGCTCAATAATGTGTGCTAGTTTGGCCAGACCCTCTGTACTTAACACTATTGGCAGCCCCCAGGAAAGCTAAACTAACATTTCAACCCCCCCCCCCCCCAAAAAAGGAAAGCACATTGTGACATTATGAAATTACCAAGCAAGCTAATAGGAGGGAAAGAACACAAAAAAATAGGAAATGGAAAGTATGGAGGCAGCCCCTTGCACTACATGCTTTGCAGAATTCATCCCTAAAGATGCCCACTAAAAAGAGGTAGGTATATAGTGTGTATTGACCTTGGGAAAGCCAGCAGATAGAGGATTGGTACCATCTGACAGAGCAGTTGGGGGAGGGGGGTTCCTAATGAGTTTGCCCCCCCCCCCCCCCCCCACCAAAAACAATAAAAAAAAGGGGCTCTACATGAAGTAAACCACACAGCAAACATTTGTGCATATTTTAGGGGGTGTTTGGGGGCAAAAAATCCTATGCAGCAGACAAAATACATTGCTTAGGTGACTAGGCCATAGGTGTCTATTGGGGCAGAAGAGCATGCTGGTGAGGTAAGTGAAGGGAAAAATGCATGAAGGAGAAAAGGGGCACAGCATATTAGAACATATTGCAATCATGGTAATTAGGGAAGGAGGTCAAAAATAGAAGACATTAGCAAACAGAGCATACATAGAAGGGAATAGTAAAGGAGAAATGTTACCTTAATATAGTCCTCCTGCAGGACCTGGATGATGGCAGAACAGGTCTCTGGAATAATGATTCCCAGGGCCTGGGGAGAGATACCTGAAGAGAACTTCAAATCCTGAAGACTTCTCCCTGTCGCCAAGTACCTCAACGTGGCAACAAGCCTCTGCTCCGGAGTAATGGCTTGTCTCATGCAGGTATCCTGCCGGCTGATAAAGGGGGTCAGCAAAGCCAAAAGACGGTGAAAATCGGGGTCTGTCATCCTGAGAAAGTTCCTGAAATCATCAGGATTATTCTCCTGGATCTCACGAAGCAAAGGCATGTGCAAGAATTGGTCACGCTGAAGCAACCAATTCTTGGTCCACATACTCCTCGTCACTCTGTTCATGGACGGGTCTTGGCTCAAAGCTAGAAGCCCGACACCAATTCCGCGTACAGCACGAACTCGGCGACGAGTACGCACGGGAAACATCGCTCACAAGGTCACAAAAGGTCGGCTGGTCAGAACGGACAAACAGAAAGCACCGATAAACAGCAAGGCCTGAAAGAACGAAATGAATACCAGAAACGAGCAGACAATAAGCAGTGCAAATCAAAGCGTCCTATATCAAGATATAGGCCGCAATGACCAACAAATGCGAACTGACTACACGCACTAATAAACAGATACGCACGACAAGCACAAACTGAAGAGCAGTAACGATCTGAGTCAGAAAACTGAGAAGCGCGAATCTTAAGTCACCAAACTTCGACTAACTCGCGATAAACATGGGATCAGCAGAAGGAGCCCAACGGGTGCCTGACGTGGTGCTGAACTTCCCTTTTCTAATCTCATGGACGACGACTTACGTCACGACGTTCTTGCAGACCGGATATTCCGACAACGTAGTCCGACCGTGTGTACGCAACACCAACATCGGACAAAGTACGACGGACAGAATCCGACCGACCTGGTCCGCGGATTGTCCGACCGTGTGTATGGGGCTTAAGACTGGGATGCCATTAAAGTTCATGTGTGTGGAAAGGCAGGCATCCCAATATTTTTGTGAAAGTTTTGCTGTAGTAGGTTGTATACAGATGCATCCCTTCAAAAGCAGGTTAAGGAAATACTATAGGCATGGTATTTAAAGTAATTTTGCATCTTTATTGCTTTACTTTAACTGGTTCCCGACCGGCTCACGTACATATACGGGAGCACAATGGCATGACTGTGCAAAACTTGTACAGGTACGGGGCGCACTATTGCCGCCAGGGGGCGCGCCCACGTGTCCCTGCTGCGATCGCGACCATCGGTTTCGGTTTTGAAATGGTAATAGGGTACAAAAGTACCCCTACCATTTCACAAAGAAAGTGTAAAAAATAGTTAAAAAACACACAGACACTGTTACTGTTTCACTTTAAGCATTATTAAAATCACTGCTCCTGAAAAAACTGCCTTTTTAAAACTTTATTTTGCATTGATACATGTCCCCTGGGGCAGGACCCAGGTGCCCAAACACTTTTTATGACAATAACTTGCATATAGGCTTTTAAAATTAGCACTTTAGATTTCTCCCATAGACTTTTACAGGGTGCTCGCGGCTTTTCATGAGTTCGACTCAAAGCTCATCCCTGCTCATGGGCATAACTAAAAAAAGTGAGTTGTGGTCATATTGGTCCACTGACCCAATTCACCATATGCCCATGTTCTCTGCCTCCATGAACAAGACATGATATGAGCAGATCTTGCGGTTCATGTATTTCAATGACAATAAACTCTGACGTCCTCGGAGTGACCCTGAATATAATCGCTCTACAAAATTCGGCCCCTTGTAAACCACTTCAACTAACAGTTTGCAGGCTTGTTTACTCCAGATTAAGTTGTCTGCATTGATGAGTCCCTGATTACGTTTTCTGGCTGCTTGTCATTCAAACAGTATCTTCTCAGCAAGCGTGCCAGATATAGGGTCAAGATGTATAAGCTCTGTGGCAGGGCAACAGGCTATACATATAGTTTTATGGTTTACGAGGGAAAAGAGAGTTACATAAAGCCAGAGAAATGTCCAGACTACATAGGGAGCGCTGGTAAGATTGTATGGGACTTGGTGTCACCCTTATTCAGAAAGGGGTACCACTTGTATGTGGACAATTATTACACAAGTGTGCCAATTTTAGTCACTTGTTTGATCATAGAATTGGCGCATGTGGCACTGTGCAATCTAATTGCCGGGGCTTACCCCAGCGGCTTGTAGAATCCTGTCTTAGGCTGGGAGAGAGAGCCTGCTTAATAATGTGCTTGCTGTGAAGTGGAGGGATAATAAGAATGTTTTTGTTCTGTCCTCTCTTCACGCAGACACGAAGGTCTAAATTCAGACGGCGACTTGTGTTGTGGAGAAACCCCTCTGTGTCCACGAATACAACCTTAATATGGGAGGGGTGGACCTCAACAACCAGTTGAAGGCGCCGTACTTAATTGCCGTTAGGCCAGACGCTGGTACAAAAACGTGTTTGTATACTCCAATTGACTATGCTGAACGCTTATGTACTATACAAAGCTTCAGGATGAACTGGATCCTTCCTTGAATTCCAGGAAAAGATCATCACAGCCCTTCTGTTTCCAGACGTTTCTGTGGCCCAACTTCCCAATGCAAATGCAGTGAGCCGGCTGCATAGGAGGCATTTTCTGTATGTCTTCCCTGATACCCCTACCAATTGAGCACCCCAAAGAAGATGTCGTTTCTGTGGCAAGTGTGGATTTAGGCATGACACCCGCTATTGTTGTCCTGACCAACCTGGTCTCTGCATCGGTGAATGTTTTGAACGCTACCACACACTAGTGGAGTATTAGTGTAGTGTACAGCACTGCACAGACTAGGACACACTTTCACAGGGTCTCCAAAGATGCCATGGCATTTTTAGAGACTCAAACCTGGAACCGTTACAGTTACAAATAAAAGTGTTAACAAAAATTAAAAATATAAATAAAATAAAAAAGCCAATAATAGTTGTTTTATTCTTTCTCTATTCTCTCTCTATTATTCTCTCTCTACTTTTCTGCTCTGTTTTACTGTTTTTTTTAACTGCAATGTTTTATTGTTACTATGGTTTATCATGTTTGCTTTTTAGGTATGTAATTATTTTATACTTTACTGTTTACTGTGTTTTATTGTTAACCATTATTTCATTTTCAGGTACGCCATTCAGCTGCAGCACTGATTTATTTATCTTGACAGTAACAGTGTTTGCTCTCACGATACATAAATCAGCGACTCCAGTGCTGTAGTAGGTGATTTCACCACTACAGTTAAAAAAAAAAGGGACATTAATGTCGAAGCATGGGGCAGGGATGGAGGGGCGATTTGCCCCTAACATTAGGGGCAGATTGCCCCCATACTTCGGCATATATTTTTTACACAAAGACAGGTCAGGAAGGGCGATCTTCTGAGTTAGACACAGGACGCTGACTCTGATACACATGGATCGGCTGCTATTTGATCGGCTGTTAGTGGGAGCAGGGATGAGGAGTGGTGAGCTGACACTGTGCAATCTCGTTTACCCTGGGTCCGCTGTGGCCATCCATTTACCAGCTATTGATCCTATGGAGTGCTGTGAACAAGTTACTTTTTTATGCTGTGGTTTTTAATCTGACATGTGAGTGTAATGCAGTGATATTTAAGATATTAAAAGTGTGTGAGCTTATTACACTATTGGAGGTTTTCTCTCATTCACATGTGGAGTTTTTTTAAAGAGGACCACCTGAGAAGTATATACTCATCCCTATATTGGAATCTAGAGGTCTCTACTTATCACCCCTACACAAAGAGGGTAAAAAGTGCTTTCAAGCCAAGCACGAGAGTGTAAGACTTAAACAGCTGGTGAGTTTGTGAACATAAGGGGATTGAAGTCACAGACATGGCGGTGTGATGGAGGAGTGTTCCTGGAAAATATTCTTTGTGAAATATAACTTTGAGTGATTCACTGGTCACCATATATAGGCATATTATTATGAACTATATTTGAAGTGGACTTTTTTTGGGTCATCTGAATTGGACACTTTACTATATATTTTTTATTTTTCATTTTTATTTTTATTTATTTTTTCAGATATTTTTATATTTTATATATTATTTATTTCTGTGTACCTAGTTATTTATTGTTTTCAATCACTTATGTCACAGGGTGGTTTTGTTTTCAATTTAAGCTGCTACATTGCACAGAAGTGTGTTATTTGTATCACTTTATTAATTTATTTTGATACACCAAATTTCACTTTATTGTATAGTTTGACTATACATAGTTAGCACTCAGCGCTGCTCATTCCACACTATATACTAGGAATACTGTACACAATTCATTTATTTAATAGTGGCAGCGAAATATATATTTTATTTTAAGTATTTGAGGTATATACACACAAGCGCAGTGGTGATACACAGAGGGAAGGGCGAGAGTGTGTATTATTGGTTTATACAACCATGAACCTATCCACAGGCAAAAAATCTGTAGCATCCTGACACAACCAAAACATGTCCACAAGGTGACACACATGCACATTACCACACTGACACAACCAGAAATGTCCACTGAAAAAAAAACATGTCCACAGAGACAGAATCAAGACTGCTCTGAAACAGCTAGAGGAATTTCCACAGAGACAGGATCAGTACTTTACTGGCAGAATCAGAAAGATGTCCAAAAAGACAAAACCAGTACTGTCCTGATAACGGCAGAAAATTGTCCACAAAGACATACCAGGTCTATCCTGACACAGCCAAGAAATTGTCCACCAGCAACTTTTCAGCATGTGAAGCTGAAGAAGATCCTTCCCCACTTGATTCCTCGGAAGAGGAGTCATCAGCCTGTTCACTGTCCCCTGAGAGGGATTCATCTTCCCCCTCCCACAGTTCCCCCGTTTGAGGATCTTGGGTGGTAGACGGGGACCTAATGCGTTTTCTTCCACTTTGTGAGGATGCGATTAAAGCTGCTAACCGGGGGCGTGGCTTGGCGCGCAACGGAGATGGCAGCATAGGAGAGGAGCTCCGTCAGACCCAAGGCCCTAAGCACCTTTTCTGCTAACACTTAGCTTATAATGAGCAAGCAGACCCGCTCTACCCAACACACCCGGTCCCGCCGTTCTACCGCAACACACGCGGGGAGGAACATTACCGACCTTTTCAAAAATCAAGCAGCGCTACAGAAGCTCTCAGCCGGAGGCAAGATGGCGCCAGTGCACCATGAGGGAGACACGTCCGAGGACTCTCAATCAGCATTGGAAGATACTGGTAGGAGAAATGCGCGCACAGATCATCCCCTGACCTATGCTGACATGTCGGGCTTCGCAGCCGACATAAAAGCCTCGTTTTCGGCGGCCATTACCGACCTCAAGACCAACCTCCTAGTCCTAACTGAAAAAATGGCGTCGGTGGAGGCGGCAGGGAAAGGTAGAGACAAGGACATACGCAGGCTGGACGAGGTGGTCGGCTCACATGCTACACACTTTATTGAACTGAACAGACACCTCGAAGATTTGGATAACAGGGGAAGAAGGAACAACATTAGGGTACGAGGCATCCCCGAGTCTGTGGCGGCGGAACAAATCTCCCCAGTACTCCAAAGAGTTTTCAACAGCCTTTTGGAAAGGCCCGAAGACACAGAAATTGAATTTGTCAGGGCACACAGAGCCCTCAGAGCGAGGGGCCCGGACACTTTACCCCCACGTGACATTATCTGCTGCTTACAAAAGTTCGCCCTGAAAGAAGAGATAATGTTTAAAGCACGTAGGAACGAACATATTGTCTTCAATGGCGAAAACATTAAACTCTTTCAGGATCTATCACAGATCACGCTCAGAAACCGCAGGGCGTTGCGCCCCCTACTGGACACCTTGCGAGAGAAGGAGCTACGCTACACTTGGCGCTTCCCCTTTGCCCTCCTGGTGACGCACAACGGCAAACAACATCTCTTACGCACGCCGAACGACCTGCCGGAATTCTGCGACTCCTTGCACCTTGGCCGCATTGAACTGCCGGAATGGTACCAGGAATTCGTGATACCCCCGAAAGAAAGAAGTCCGCCACACTCACCTCTGGCTTCACCCGACAAGCACCAAGCAAAGAAGTCGCGACAATCCAGACACGACTCCGTGGGTCCCGGAACACCCCGCAGCAGACCTCACTCTTCGAGGGCATCCTACGACGAGTAATCTCAACGCATCCTGTCCTTCACCGCGGGCGCTCGTCATCACCCAGGCGCGACCGGCCCCAAAATTTTCAACTTTGTTCCGTGCAGGCACTTACGGCACCCTACCCTGGCTGGGTCATCCCGATGAGAAGCTTACCAACAGGTACGACTTAAACTTTACCCACCAGCTTCCCCGGGCCCTGCACCCACTCGCCTATTACTGGTCCGCCCCTACCCGAACACACTGTGTTACCTTACAAGCCCTAACATCCTGGCACGATCACTACAGTTGATCAGGGACCCATCCACCATGTTTGTCAACAATGGCCACAATGAAAGTCCGAAAGACACAAACCCAGGGGACATGGCTCACTGATTCACCGTACCTGACAGACCTGTTGGGGGAGACCGCTAGTCAGAACAAGCACCCCTGGCACAGGTATTTGTTCATGCCTGTCCTGGTACGCTAACACCAGTTTGTCTTGTTTTTTCTCCCTACCCGATCACACGGTGTTACCTCTCAGGAACCAACATTCTGGCATGATCACTGCAGATGATCAGGGACTCATCCACCTCGTTTGACAACAATGGCCACACCGAGAGTCCGAAAGACACAAATTCAAGGGACATGGCTCACTGATCTACTATACCTGGCAGACCTGATGGGGGAGACCGCTGGTTGAAGTGAGCACCCCCAGCCCAGGTATATGTCCACGCCTGCCCTGGTACACTAACACCAGGGTGTTTTGGTTGGTTTTTTTTTGGGGTTTTTTTTTTTTTTTTTTTCTCTTTTGTTTTATAAGGCCCATCGCCTTTGACTAAGATAATAATTTTATCTGCCCACATCGCACCTGCCTGCCTGGGTGATGTAGGCACCCGTGGTATAAATGCTAAAAATGATATGCCCAGTAGCTCGACCCTCAGGGCTGTGTTTTTGTTCCTTCCTGTGCACTTTTTGTTTTTTCATTAGATATGGGTCATGTATAGTTCATCACAATGGCTAATCTATGTATTTTAGCAGAAAAGTCAAATTTTTAGGCACTATCCATGAGCGGTTGGAGGGCCTGGGTCTGGCCCCTCCACTCTCACTGTGAACCCTTAGTACACTTCTGTTTAACACCTGGAAGCTACCCTTCGGTTGCGAGCCTCCCAGGTTCCCCCACATATTTGATCGTTCTCATCTGAGGAGTACCATCCTCACTGAAACGTAATTGCAAAGCTCACTTGAACGGTTCGTTTGTTTAAGTGAGCAGTTTACCTTGACTCTCCCCTCTCTACTATTCCCTAATCTCTCTCCTTTCTCTACTGCTTCTAAGTGGTCTGTCCCTTTTTCGACATACTTAGTGACATATCTGATAAACAAGCCTGCCCCTTGTGGGCCTCTCATATTTGCAACTAGTTTTTCCTACAGGTTTGGGCCGGCATCTCTCCCTGGACCTGTCCAATGGCGTACTCAGCCCTAGGCAGATCTCCGAAACTGGTGTCCCATAATGTACGTGGCCTGAACGTGCCTGAAAAACGCACCACTCTGCTCCGCGAACTCAAAAAGGGTAAGCCCAAGATTATTTTCCTACAGGAAACACATTTTAAGACACACAACATCCCTAGGCTCACCGACTCTTACTTTACAGAGGCGCACCATTCTACTAACGACACTTCTAAGTCCAAGGGGGTATCTATTCTACTCAGTAAAGATGCCTCCTTCGAAATCACAGACAAACTGACGGACACGGACGGGAGATATATCTTCCTCAGAGGCTCCCTTGCAGGAGTACCTACCACATTGGCTAACGTATACTTCCCCAACACAGGACATGTCGCCTTCTGCAGGAAATTGGTGAGGGAACTACTAGGTTTTAGCATTGGGCGCTTAATTCTGGGGGGGATTTTAACATCCCCTTGGACCCGCTAATGGACACGTCCTCAGGGAAAACTTCCATAACATACAAAATACTAAAACAGATCAAAAAACTTATACACTCACTAGACCTCGTAGACACCTGGCGATACTTACACCCAGATGAAAGGGACTTCTCCTTTTTCTCAATCCCACACAACCGCCATTCAAGGATTGACTACATTTTCATCACACAAAAAGATCTCCACTCAGTCACGGAGGCACGCATAGGGATTCAATCAATCTCTGACCACTCCCCCACTTCACTGGACATTAACTTGAGCATAGGCAACAAAGGTTCCCCACAATGGAGGTTAAATTCCTCGCTTCTGACAGACCCAGCTCTACTACCCCAATTACACACCGCCGTGAAAGACTTTTTCGCCATGAACGTTACCCCAGATGTATCTCCATTAAGTATCTGGGAGGCTCACAAATGCAACATCAGAGGCCTATTGATGAGTATGGGAGCCCAAAAGAAAAGAGCTAGGGACGAGGAAACCCAGACACTATCCCGGAAAATCCAAACTTTAGAGACACTACACAAGCAATCTTTGTCTGTTCACTCGGCCACTGAGCTCCTTGAGTTGAGGAAAGCGCTCAGACAAATATTGGAAACCAAAACCAAACGCATCCTTTTTTTCCGGAAGAAGGTTTACTACGAGCAAGGCGACAAGGCAGGCCACATGTTAGCGAGAGCTTTAAAAGAAGCTTCAGCCAGAAACACAATTCCAGGCATTAGAAACTCAACAGGCAACTTAGACAGGACGACAGACAAGATAGCCCAACACTTTCAGGACTACTACAATAAACTCTACAACCTACCCCCGTCCCACAGGCCCCCAGATCTTAGAGGTCCAAGACAACAGATAATTCAGGACTTCCTTAAAGACTCAGACCTACCCTCATTACAAGAAGAGGATTCCTCTGACATAGACAGACCAATTGAACAGTCAGAAATCAAACTGGCTATCAAAGAATTAAAAACCAATAAAAGCCCAGGCCCAGATGGCTACACAGCCATTTACTATAAGACTTTTACCGACACGCTGACTCCCCACCTACAGAAGGCCTTAAACTCACTCGCAGACGGACGACCAGTAACCCCTGACTTTCTCTCAGCCAATATTGCGGTGATCCCAAAACCCGACAAAGACCCGACACAGTGCTCCAGCTACAGACCAATTTCACTATTGAACATTGACGTTAAACTCATGGCAAAAATAATCTCCACAAGAATGAAACCCCTACTACATAAACTGATCGGCCCAGCACAAGCGGGCTTCATGCCGGGAAGAGAAGCCAGAGACAATGTCACTAAGGCCCTCAACCTGATCCACATGGCCCGGGAGCGAAAGATCGAAGGTCTTCTCCTGTCCACTGACGCGGAGAAGGCCTTCGATCGAGTAGCATGGGATTACATGTTTGAGGTCTGTAAACATGTCAGATTAGGCCCCAGGATGCTTAACTGGATTTCCTCCCTATACCAAAATCCCTCAGCTAGGCTGAAAATTAATGGCTCGCTGTCAAACAAAGTAGACATAAATAATGGGACTAGACAAGGATGCCCGCTCTCCCCAATTCTATTTATTATCACGCTAGAACCCTTCATCAGGAAAATTCTAGCTAACCACTCAATTCATGGCTTCAGCGTAGGGGGAAAGGAATACAAAATAGCAGCATATGCTGATGACCTTGCGTTCTTCCTAACGGACCCCCACATATCAATCCCCTCCCTTTTGAAAGAATTCAACACCTACAGCTATGTGTCCAATCTCAAAATAAATTATACCAAGTCAGAAGCTTTAAACATCACACTCCCAGACTCCACACTTAGGGCCGCCAAAGAAAATAGCTCCTTTAAATGGGTCCCCAAGGCAATCAAATATCTGGGTATATGGCTGACACCTAGGATAGAAGACATATTTACATCCAATTTTGTCCCTTTGCTAGGATCAATTGAGGAGGACCTCAGACGTTGGCATACCAAACCCTTTTCCTGGTTTGGCAGAGCAGCTATATGCAAAATGACTATCTTGCCGAAAGTATTATACTTATTACGCAACTTACCCATAAAAATTCCACAAAGCTTCTTTAGATCACTTCAGGCAACCCAAATGAGATTTATATGGGGTCACAAAACACCCCGCATTAAATTCTCACTACTCACAAGGGTTAAGGCACAAGGCGGTCTGGGGGTGCCGGATTACAAAAAATACTACCACGCCACACACATAGCGAGAATACTGGACTGGCACTGTCATACAGGCACAAAGGATTGGGTGTCGCTCGAAAACGACTCTAGCCCGATTCCCTTGAAATTCTCCCCGTGGATCGTCCCTAATGGGTACCCAAAGGATATGAAAAAACACCCACTAATAGGGACCTCCCTGAACATTTTTCACCTTCTGGCCAAACAAAAGAAAACCTTCTTTTTCTCAAATGGCCCACTGACCCCATTGACAAATAACCCCGAATTCCCACCAGGCATGGGAAACAGACAGCTTCAACCTAGCGACAATCACCCACCAATCCTTGCCCTACATTGCTTTAATGATGGAGTCATGAAAGATTTTACAGATTTTAAGTCGGACAACCAGATACCCTCCCTACCCCTCTGGACTTACTTTCAAATACGCTCATACACTCACAGGACCACACGGAAGGAACAATTCACTAGAGACCTCACGGTAATGGAGTCGGTGTGCCTAAAGGGGGAACAGGTACCTAGAGCCACCTCCATGGCTTACGAGTGGCTGCAACAGGCGGGCGGCACCCCGCGGGACAGGTTCAGGGAGAAATGGTCAGAGGCCCTAGACATAGACATAGCAGATGAACAGTGGGAGAGAGTTTGCATAATGGCCCATAAATGTTCCATTAGCACCAAAGCACAAGAGACAGCCTATAAACTCCTTACCCACTGGTACGCAACACCAGTGAAGATTCATAGTTGGCACCCGCAGACCAGCGACAAATGCTGGAGATGTGGTACAGGAAGAGGCACCCTTTTTCATATTTGGTGGCAATGTGAGAAATTGACACCTTTCTGGGAAGCAGTGATAGATACGATCTACAAGATCACGGAGACCAGACTTGACCTGAATGCTGCAAACTGCCTATTACACATCTCTAAATTTTCCATGAAAAAATATAAGAATTGCCTCTCTAAACATCTACTGATAGCCGCCAATTCAATCATCCCGACTCACTGGAAGTCCACATCAGTTCCCACGATCCGGGACTGGCTACACAAAATTTCTTCGATATGCGAAATGGAGGACACCAGAGCACAAGCTGAGGAATCAGCTGAGCGTTTTCTCAAGACCTGGTCTCCCTGGTTTAGTTTCAGATTCTCTCCAGACTACTCCACACTAGCCGCGTAAAATCGCACAACAGTATTATTAGGTTCTGACTCCGCAAGACCCGTAGGGTATTCCCTGGTCCCGGGCCTATGCTGACCACCAGGTCACAAACAGCTATAATAAGAACCTACCTCAGGTTCCGGTCACTGAGACCCACCAACGTTCATAAACATAGATTTGGGACAACCACTCTCTCTTAACCCTTTTCTTT
Source organism: Lithobates sylvaticus (assembly GCA_028564925.1). Classification (NCBI taxonomy): domain Eukaryota; kingdom Metazoa; phylum Chordata; class Amphibia; order Anura; family Ranidae; genus Lithobates; species Lithobates sylvaticus. The sequence continues at coordinate 577,993,514 of CM053026.1, read as the reverse complement.
TCTCTGCTCTTACTTCTCACCCCCATTCCCTATCCTCTAACTATCCACCACCTGCCTTTTGAGTACAATCCCCACCAACTGGTGGTAAGCGGCTAAAACGCATGTGCTACACTTTACGGTTCCTGCTCTGTTTGTTTTAGTCAAGTTACTGAAATTTCATCCTGATTTACAACCTGTTAATATCAGTCGATACACTCGGTTGACAACACTATGTTAATTCTGAACAAATATACGTCACTGTACTCATGTTGATTATTGTACTTTGTTGAATTTTCAATAAACTTTAATGTTTAAAGCTGCTAACCTTTCCTCTAAACCACTCATAGCTGAGGAGAAAACCTGCTCAGTTATATAGACAGGGGCAGAAGTGTCGGAAGCAATTGTAGCCCTTGATGACCCTGATGGCTTACTCTGACCAGCCTTTTTACAACGGGATGGTGTCGCAGAGGGAGGGTCCTTAGGACCTGAGGGTGACCCCTTCGTGTCCTTGGTCTTTGTGGTGTTTGAACCATCTCCTCTGGTCATATTGCTGAGCACAAAAGCAGAGGTACCATAAAACAAATGCACCCACTGCTGAGCAATAGTCCAGCAACTATCGCTGCTATTAAACTCAGCCTGATGCTTAATGTAAATGTGCCTGGGAATGCCTGTGTCACCAACTTACATGCCCCCCATCTGCTCTGTGTCCCGCCTAGCTGTATGTACCTTAAAAAGGTGCATTATATAACTATGCAGCCCACGTTGTGGACGCTCAATTCACGCCAACGCCACCACCCACCGCACCCCCCTCCTTCATCAATTTTAAATTAGATTGTTTCCCGCGCTAAGGTGGCCTCTCTGATCCAGACCGGACCGCATGGAGGAGGGCTGGGGGAAGAGGAGAGCTGCCGAAGGGAATAACCGTAATTGCGGAGGGAGCGGCGCGGTACACCGCCATGTAGCGCCAGGCTCCTTCAGCCTGGAGGAGCTATCCAGGTGGGGGGACATTCCAGGGGGGAAGTAAACCCCCCTTTCTCACGACTTTACCTGGAGCGTGGGTTGGAGGAAGCGTGCAGCTTGAACACAGAGGGAAAACTGACAAGCATGGAACAGGTACGTACTCTTGACAGCCCCCGGTGGTGACTATAGGCATAGCAACATATACTTTAAAGGAGAAAGCCCACAAGAATTCAAAAAATTCCTTAGGAATCTTCCTTACCTTATCCAGCTGCAGGATTCTGTGATAACAGATCCAATCTTCACCTCTCACGGTGGGCTCCATTAGAAAACCTTCAGGTACTGTGTCCCCCTTTTTATGGGGGGATCCACAGCCCTGAGCCTGTAAAAAGCACCCTGCCAGGAATATGGCTGAAAAAAACTAATACTGAATCCCAGGGTTCAGTTCTCTAAAGAGAGAAGCGTTACAGGTAAAAGCTTGTTTCTTCGGACACGAGGCCCGGGTACCATTCAATTCGGCCTGGAAAAGACACTTTGAATGGATCCGGTTGCATGGATTGCCCCAGTATGGAATATTCCAGCGGAGCTCACCACAGCACATCTTTATTTGTGACCAACACCTAAGACACTGGCAAAAAAACTGAGGTACTCCCAGTTAGGGGTTATATGGGGAATTTAACTTCCTGTCTAGGGTGTCCATCACCTGAAGGTGCCATATAACCCATACAGTTATTACTGTGGCTCTGTGTCCCGTGATGTACGATAAAGAAACTAGTATCGTTCTGACACAGCCAGAAATATGTCCACAGAGACAAAACCAGTACTGTCCTGAGTCTGACACAGCCAGAAAAATATCCATAAAGACATAACCAGTACTGTCGTGATACAGCCAGAAATGTCAACAGAGACAAAACCAGTACTGTACTGACAGCCAGAAAACTATCCACAAAGACAAAACCAGTACTGTCCTGACACAGCCAGAAAAATATTCATAAAGACAAAACCAGTACTGTCCTGACACAGCCAGAAAAATATCCATAAAGACAAAACCAGTACTGTCGTGATACAGCCAGAAATGTCAACAGAGACAAAACCAGTACTGTACTGACAGCCAGAAAAATATCCACAAAGGCAAAACCAGTACTGTCCTGACACAGCCAGACAAATATCTACAAAGACAAAACCAGTACTGTCCTGATACAGACAGAAATATGTCCACAGAGACAAAACCCAATGCTGTCCTGACAGCCAGCTAGAAAACTACTTAAAACCCCCAAACATTATATATGTTTTAAGCAAAGGCCCTAGGGAATAAAATGGTGGGTGTTGCATATTTTTATGTCACATGATATATGTGCTGCGGTTTTTTAAAAGTACATTTTTTGGGAGAAAATACACTTTAATGAATTTTGAAATTGATTGTTAAAATATAAAAGATGATATTACACAGAGTAAATAGATACCAAACATGTCACACTTTAAAATTGTGTCCGCCCATGGAACAGCACCAAACTATAGTACCTAAAATTCTCTATAGACAATGACTTAAAAGCCTTTACAGGTTACCAGCTTAGAGTTAGAGGAGGTCTGGTGCTAAAATGATTTCCGTGGTTTTGACGTTCATGGCAAAAACTCACATGTGGGGTTTCAGACGCCGTTTACATATGTGTGCTCGGCCTTTTTCACCCCCCCCCCTTTTTTTCCTGCATTCCTGTTTGCTCTCCCCCTCTTTTTTCCCCACTTACTACTTAATGTTAGATCAATGACCATCCTTGAAGAGACTTGGGGATCTTCAGTTAAAGGCTTGCGGATGCTCCAGCTTGTAAACACATTACAGGAGAAAGTTAAGTTGTCGGTCAGTGGCTGCTATTAGAAATCACAGGGCCCCATAGAGCCTACCTGACAGAGCCCCCACCCAAACATATTAAAACAATATTTTTACTAAAAATACACTAAAATCTTTTTTAGCAGACACAAACATAACATAACTTACAACATTTCTGCTAATTGTAAAATATAAAACTGTATTGAGTTAATAACAAGCTCTGTGTGTAAATGAGGCTCATTCACATAGGTGATGTTGCCTGTACACTTGTGTATCAGTGTTTTTCTTTAAATGTGGCTATTGCTGTGTGTAGGCAGCCTATTTTACACTATGGGAATGCAAAAGCTGTATCAATACAGCCTCAGGTCCACATTTAACAGGTGTGTGGATCCATGTGGCTGGCCCCTGAACATTGAGGGTGTGCATTCGGGGCCACTCAACTACCTCTACACACATATCAAATTAGGACCTGCAGCCGTGTTCATACAGCCGCTGCATCCTCATAGAGTAATAGATGGCTCCTGCCGTGCAAAGAGCTCATTCATACTGTATGGGCCAGAGAACCCATGTGAATAAACCCTTAATTTTTCTAATAATTATGTAAAAGTATTTTAAATTCTTTTTTACAAGTTTTTTTTTAATTATGTTTTACCATTTTCTAAAAAAAAAATTATAATTTTTTTAATATTTTTTTTTTACAATTTTTGTTACTATTTATTGCATTGTTTTTTTTTACAATGCAGTTGGGGGGGGGGGGGGGGGGGTTGGGGGGCGGGGGGGCTTTGGTGCGATATCAAACCCCTGACATCTCTCCTTTGAGACACAGAAAGGTATTGTGGACACAGATTCCTTTCTCTGTAGCCTCAGCTACACTGAAGAATGAATAGAGGACAGAGGCTCCTGTTCATTTATAAACTGAAGCATAGTAAGCACAGTTCAGTATGCTCAGTTATCAATGGACACAGGAATGATCCATTCAAAAAAGGAAGGCATACTTACTGGCCCCTTCCTCTGCTCTCCATCCTGACACATGCCCTGTACCCATGGCAGCTAATGGGACAAGCAAGACAGCAGCACCGCAGGAAGCTGCAAGAGGGGTGGCAGAGTGACAGGGGGGCATAGGGAGGAAGTGAGTTGCAAGGGAAGCAATTACAGGAACTATGCCCTGTGTCTATCTCTGCAGCAGCTGAAAGCCAACAGGAGGAAGAGAAGCCTGCTTTCAGCTGCTGCAGAGAGCTGCACAGAACATCCTTGTGTAATTGCTGATTCCTCCTGCTGTTCAGGCCCCCCTGTGTGCCCGAGCCCCCTACAGAACGACTAGTGTTACCCCCCTTTGGAGTACTTGGTTGATGGTGGAGACCTACACAGAGCATCTTCTTGGCACTGTCTTTCTAGCAGCTGATGTTTGGATAGGCTGAGGACTAGGACTTCTTCCCCTCAACCACTAAGGAGTCAGAACACTTCTTGACTGGGAGATGTTCCAGTGCTGCCTCACTTCCAATCCCAACTTGCATTTAGAAAGGAAGTGCAGCAGACACCTGGTTCTCCTTAAGGATCTTTGCATATGTTTTCCAGCACCTTACTCAGACCTAAGGTAAATAAGGACATCAATTTTATTCTTGTACTATAGGCTCATTCTGCCAGTCTTGATTATGACCCTACTTTTTCTGCCGGTGAGTCTTCCAATTTTCAATTATTGTCTAATTTGGTTGCCTTCTTCTAGGGACTTTTTACTTAATGGTGATAAATAGGATGAGAATAAGTATGAGAATCTTGGCAGATCAGTTAATAGATCTTTTAATAACTGACTCCAGGCATGTTGCATTAATGCCGGTGTCATGGGGAAAACAATCAAGATAAGTGCAGTGAATTTATCAGCACATAGACATAGTACTTGAGGTGTATAACATTTTTTGTAGGTGGCACAAATAAGCTGATATGTTTCCCTGTAGTTCTGCAAACAAACGGACTGCCCCATACCTTGCGATTGCTGCAAAGCTGAATTGTTAGCTGTGGTCCCATTGACTGATGGTTTATTCTCCGCACAGTCTGGCTATCAGTGACTCTAAGTAGGCTGTGCTAAGACTAAATTGTAAAAAGCTAGATGAAGTAGTTGAACTGGAGGCGATACCAAAATCCCAATAATTTAAGAAAATATGAAAAAGGGGGGAGAAAGATGAGACCACAAGCCTCAGGGATTTTTTGTATATGGTATCTAAAATTAGCAGAGGTAGATATAAACAATAGCGATGTATATAAAATAATTAGAATTTTATTTCCCCATAGGGACAAAAAACAGCAAAGGACACAGGTAATACATCCATACTTTACAGACATATGTGTTAAATCAGATGAAATTTATGCAGAGCTTCGTCATACTCGACATGTTTCACTCTATGGAGTTTCTTCAGGAGATTCATAGGATTAGCTCAAAGATATGCTGAAATAACAAAGTTGCATGAAAATGCATCCTTTTCAAAATTACACAAACAAAGTGTGCAGGTTTATAAAAACGTACATAGATTGACTCAAAATATACATCTGGTGAACTGAGCAGTTTTGTACATAGGTTGGGTTACATGATATTTTGTGAACATAGGGCATAGAAAGCAGATGGGGGCATGAAGATGGGGATGAGCAGAACTTACCACATATACTTGGATGGGTCTAAGAGAAAATTACACATGGTAGTGTCAGTTTCTGATATAAAAACAGATTCCTAAGTGAGAGGTGATTCACTCCCAGGATGCCACAGGGAGCAGAAGGTCGCTTGCAGAGAGACACACTAGAAAAGTTTGAATGAATATGATTTTCAGAGAACAATTATGGTTATAGGGCTCATAAATAAATAGTTGATATATAACAAAAATGTAATCAACAGGATTTACCTGAGGTTGATTGAAAAGTGTGTTTTACAATGCTGAACTTGGAATTAGCAGGTTCAGATTCGGTGCAGGTTCAAGCTGCACCGGGTCCAAAAATTAATTGAGATATTAAGTTATCTAGAGAGAGAAGGATATAGTGGTCTATCAATATACAGCCACTTAGTAATGCAATTAAAGATAAGTCTAAGCAAACTTGCTGGGGATCAAAAGATAGCAAAGTATAATCAAGTTAATGTCTTACCCCTTTGAGTAGTAAATGGTGGTAGCGGGCTCAGCGCAGGAGGAAGGGCGGGTGAACCGCCTCTCTTCCTCGTGTGAAATGGCTCCTGACAGGGAATATGTGGCAAGGGAAGCTGCCTTAAATAGAGGTTCTCCGACCCGGCGGCGTCTGACATCACCGCCGGGTCGCGGGCGCTATAACGGCGGCGTCTGGTGCTGAGTGTCCGGGAGTGCGTGGTGCGCATGCGCAGGCGACGAACCACGTCGCCGGCGCATGACGTCAGACGGCGCACCGCTGTCTAGCGGCGCAACGGCGGTCATCTTGGAAAGTCCTTTTGCCCTCACTTCATAGCGAAGGGGGGTTTGGACACCTACCTCCAATGGGGGGGATATGCCAGCGGACTAAAACCACTGCCAGATCGCACCCAATTAAGGGGGCCAGTCATTTGGTTGGGGACAACTCAGCCCAGGCGGGCCAAAAGTGAGGGGAAGCTAGAGGGGACAGCAACAAGGGATCTGTGTCACTGCAACTCCCAGCAACCCCTAGGGCGCCCGTACAAGCGACCATATGTGCAAAAGTAGGCATCCTGTGGGGAGCACCTCAAAAATTGAAATGTTAGACATAAAATTGCGAAGTAAAAACAAAAAAAAAAAGTTCCAAGTTATTACTATTGGTAAGTCGGCCTAGCCATCCATTTCCCAATCTGCTTTTTGACAAATAAAAGGTAACAGAAATTAATATTACATATCATATAAGACTAGTTACCCTTGCTTTGAGCAATGTTTGTCTATGCATTTCTGTACCCTTTACTTTGTGACTCCTCATCCTTGGGAGTTCTGCTGTGTACCTTGCTCATCTGAAATATTGCACAATGTGCAGCACACTGCCCCATGAAATTCTACTATACACCTGATCTGGAAATCCTGTGCATCATTCAGTCTCCAGTACCCTGGAGCCCCTGCACAGTGCACCCTCATAGCTTGTTTACAGTACTGATCAACAGCTCATCATTCCAGTGGCTGGCACCCTGCTGGAGCCTCTCATTCACCTTGTCTTAGCTGGTAGTAACTGGGGTAAGGACCTGGGTGCAGGTAGCAGCCAGTCCATCAAAACCATCAGCAGCTCTAGAAAAGACATTCCATTCCTTGCTGCTCAGTGAAACCCAGCTGTGGTCAGGGTAGGTTGTCCCAGGCAGTGTTTGTCAGGTCAATGACAGTGGGCTAGTCTATTTTGCTTAATATGTACTATTCCACCAGAAACTTGCAGTGTATTCAAATTTATGCTGGGATGTAATGACATGGGTATTTGGTTAAACATGCTCTTTCCGCAGTGTCTCCCTATTTCTAATGCATAGTTGTTCTGTCTCAAGGACATTCAGCTAAACCATTCTTATCCCATAAACATGATACCATATTTCTTCAATCGCAGTTTATTGGAACAAGCTAGGTGAAACTACAAATAACAAGAATAAACCTTGATAAGTACAATATCCCATAAATATAGCATACATTTCAAAGACAAATATACACAGTAAAATATGAGACAGTAAAAACTTACTTTTTAAGTTCACTAAGGGCTGATGGTAAGATGCCTCTTGCAGTGTCTTGAAAAGCATGGCGAATGTGTCTCTTCCTGTGAGACTTTACCCAGAATACCTTGCCTTCTAAGTACTTCCTGGGTTATGAACTTTAATAATAACATGTAAATAATACAAACAATACCACAAAGGGATCCTAGATGGCGCCTACGCTCTGCAAATGATTCCCATAGAAAATTACAACATTAAATGTCATTTTAAACAACACAAATGCAGATAATCAGAATATATACATCTGATGGGCAGAACAATAGTCCCATTATACTTTATCTGGTGATTGAAAAGGGTTTTGCTTCATGTTTAATGATGGCAAGTGTGGGTGGCACCATTCCTGTATGTATATGCATAGGTGTGTCTTCTGTTTTTGCCTTCATCCTATCTCTAAATGTTTTAAAAAGTTAAACATAGCTGATCACCAGGCAGAGAATGAACTATTTCTTAAAAGCATCCAAGCTTGTTGTCGTGGTTACAAATGTATCCATACAAACCAATGACTAATTTACTGATAAAAGGTTTTTGCAACAGTTTTATTTCCTTTCTTTACTGGTTCTCATTATGCCATTCCTCTTAATTTAAAATCTGTTCCTGGTTTGGAAAACATATCATTTGACAAAATGTCTCAGGAACCTACTGTCGGTAAAATAGCTGATCCTTTCTCATCTTCAGAGATTGCAGCAGTGTTAATTTTGTCAACTAAAACGACTAAAACATTTTAGTCGACTAAATGAATACTAATTTAGTCGACTAAAAAAACGACTAAAACAACTGAGATGACTAAAATATGACTAAAACTAAAATTACATTTTAGTCAAAAATCCGATCATTCCGAACGAGGTGACGTACAAAACGTACAACGTGAATATGTAGAGGCCAGTAGCCAATAGCTTTTGTCTCCAAATTTATTCTGAGCATACGTGGCACTTTCAGAGGGGGGCGGGGCCATCCCCGCCCCCCTCTGACGTCATGGGGAAAGCCATAGGGAAGTCCCCATGACGTCCCTGTGCGTCAGAGGGGGGCGGGGTCACCAGGTGGCCCCGCCCTCCGTTATAAAAGAACTGTCAGATGGAGCGAAGCCTCACACAGCGGGAGCCTCCCATTGCGCAGAGCGGCCCGACACAGAAGAACAGACGCTGACGCTGTGGAAGAAGATGCCGGACGAGAAGACCAGAGCAAGAAGAAGCGGATCGGATGACGAAGAAGATGGAAGAAGATGAAGAAACCGAAGGATGAAGAAAGGAAGAAGACCAGAAGAAAGAAGATGAAAGAAGAATTTAATAAAGGAATTGTCAAAGACCGTCTCCTGTCATTTTTAACATTTTTGTCACCTTTTTGGTGAAATGGTAGGGGTACTTTTGTACCCCCCTTACCATTTCACACAGGGGGGGGAGGCCGGGATCTGGGGGTCCCCTTGTTAAAGGGGGCTTTCAGATTCTGATAAGCCCCCCGCCCGCAGACCCCCACAACCAATGGCCAGGGTTGTGGGGACGAGGCCCTTGTCCCCATCAACATGGGGACATGGTGCTTTGAGGGGTCACAGACCCCCAAAGCACACTCCCAATGTTGAGGGCATGTGGCCTGGTATGGTTCAGGAAAGAGGGGGGCGCTCTCGTCCCCCCCTCTTTTCCTGCGGCCTGCCAGGTTGCGTGCTCGGATAAGGGTCTGGTATGGATTTTGAAGGGGACCCCACGTAATTTTTAATTTTTTTTTTGGTGTGGGGTTCCCATTAAAATCCATCTCAGACCTGTAGGGTCTGGTATGGATATTTAGGGGGAACCCCCACACTTTTTTTTTTTTTTTTATAAATGACTTTCAATGAATGACTGTTCTCTGTATTACCGGAGCCGACAATTCATTATAGCCGTGAGTAATTTTAAATAGCTTTTTTTCCTGGAAAAATTACACTTTTACAGGCATACTATACACAACCCTCAGGTACGAAATTTAAAGGAATATTACACTTTTATTGTTTCACTTTAACCGCTTCCCGACCGCCTCGCGCAGATATACTGCGTCAGAATGGCACGGGGAGGCAAAATCACGTACCTGTACGTGGCCCTTTAAATGCCTTCCCGTGGGTCGCGCGCGCGCCGCCAGCGGCGCGCTCGCGACCCGGTCAGGAGCTCCGTGACCCCGGCAACGGGACTAGCGGACCCGATCGCTGCTGGTGTCCCGCGATCGGGTTACGGAGCTGAAGAACGGGGAGAGGTTTGTGTAAACAAACCTCTCCCGCGCTTCCTACTCTGCCTGTCATTGATCGTCTGTTCCCGGTCATCGGGAAAGCCGATCAATGACGTCAGACATCAGCCCCGCCCCCTAATGTGTAAAAACACACACACGTCACAGCCCATAACCCCTCCCCTCCCCCTAGTGGTTAACTCTTTCACTACAACTGTCATTTATACAGGAATCAATGCATTTAAATAGCATTGAGTGCTGTATAAAAGACAATGGTCCCAAAAATGTGTCAAAAATGTCAGATGTGTCCGCCATAATGTCGCAGTCACAATAAAAATCACTGATAGCCGCCATTACTAGTAAAAAAAAAATATTAATAAAAATGCTATAAAACTATCCCCTATTTTGTAAACGCTATAACTTTTGCGCAAACCAAACAATAATCGCTAATTGCGATTTTTTTTAACCAAAAATATGTAGAAGAATACGTATTGGCCTAAACTGAGAAAAAAAAAATGTTTTATATATTTTTGGGGGATATTTATTATAGCAAAAAGCAAAAAATATTGCATTTTTTTTTTAATTATCGCTCTATTTTTGTTTATAGCGCAAAAAATAAAAACCGCAGGAGCGATAAAATACCACCAAAAGAAATCTCTATTTGTGGGAAAAAAAGGACACTAATTTTGTTTGCAGTGCCGAATCGCAAAAAGGGGCCTGGTCCTTTGGCTGCCAATTGGTCCGGGGCTGAAGTGGTTAAGCATTATTAAAATCACTGCTCCTGAAAAAACGGCCGTTTTTTTGCATTGATACATGTCCCCTGGGGCAAGACCCAGGTCCCCAAACACTTTTTATGACAATAACTTGCATATAGGCTTTTAAAATTAGCACTTGAGATTTCTCCCATAGGCTTTTCGAATTTGCCGCGAACACCCCACATTGTTCGCTGTACACTGAACAGGCGAACAGGCAATGTTCGAGTCGAACATGAGTTCGACTCAAACTCGAAGCTGATCCCTACTGGTCTGTAGTGCATGTTCATACCTCAATACCATAAATAGTAACATTAGATTTTTTACTCCAGCAGTATATAATGAGTTTGGAAATTGTAGAGAAATGTTAACTAATGCATTACAATTTAATTACACCCATTAGATTTTAGACGACTAAAATTAGTTTTAGTCGACTAAAATGTACTGAAGATTTTAGACGACTAATAAGTACTGAAGATTTTAGCCGACTAGAACATAGGACATTTTAGTCGACTAAAATGTACTGGAGATTTAGTCGACTAAATACGGCTAAAACTAAAACAATTGCAGAAGAAAAATGTGACTACAACTAAAATGCGTACACACGGTCGGACTTTCCGATGGCAAATGTGCGATCTGAGCTTGTTAGAAATTCCAACCGTGTGTAGGCTCCATCGGACAGTTTCCATCAAACAAAATTTGAGATCTGGTTCTCAAATTTTCCGACAACAAAATCCGTTCGTGTGTAGACAATTCTGATCGTGTGTAGACAATTCCGACGCACAAAGTGCCACGCATGCTCGGAATCAAGCAGAAGAGCAGCAACGGCTATTGAACTTAATTTTTCTTGGCTTGTCGTACGTGTTGTACGTCACCACGTTCTTGATGTTCGGAATTTCCGACCAACTTTGTGCCACCGTGTGTATGCAAGACAAGTTTGAGGCAACATCCGTCGGAAAAAAAATTATCGGATTTTGTTGTCGTAAAGTTCAATAATGCTGCGTGTACGCAGCATTTACTGCATGTAAGGCACATTTAACAATTCTGTTGCTAGTACCAGGATAGATAATTAGACCACTCCCCTGCTCCTATTGTATCACATCCTTTGTTAGCCAAAATGCTACAGATCCTCATTCAGTAGTGAGAGAGCAGAATACAGTGAGGTAGTGAGCAGTTCAGTGGTATTTTGTAATGCGCCATTAACAGGATTGGGTCTTAAAAGGAGCATAACGCTTAGTACACACTAATAGTTCTTTTTTTTGTTCAACCCAGCAAGGCTGAACTAAAAAAACTGATAGCTCAGGAGGAGCCGCTGTACTAACTATATGATGCTAGTACAGCGATCTTCCCTGCTGCCCCCCACCAGAACACTCCGGTCAGCACTCTCAGCCATTGGCTGAAAGCAGTGATTGGGAGTCGATCAGCAGACCTTTTTCGGTCATGCCCCTTTTGACGGAAGCCAGACCGAACGGACTGCAGTACACACGGGCCGAAGGACGGACAGTTTCTATTGAACCGGGTGTTGCCCCCCCAACATTTGTCCCGTGTTTACAAGGTTGACTTTTAAAATGAATGCATTGATGTTCTGGGCTCACTAACCCAAAAATAAATAAAAGTTCATATTAATATTATTAGAACAGACCTTCATGGCAGTGCAGTGTTCAGAGGCCAGTGCCTGCCTAGGAAATGTGGCTTGCAAGGGTGGAATCTGAACTAGAGTTATTCATGGAGGTAGGAAGGGGTGTCCAGATATTAAAGTGGAACTTTACCCAAAAGAGGAAGTTTGGCTTATTTGCATAACTTTGGCATTTGGCACTTTTTGGAAGGGGGGAGCGGGTACCTGTACCTGCAGCCTTCTGGGACACATCACAGGTCCCAGAAGACTGTGGGACCATTCATAAATCACAGCCCAGCTCACGCATGCACAGTAGCCAACTGTCTGTGAAGCTCATTGGCTTCACTGCCGGTTTCCCGCAATAAAGATGCTGGCTCCTGGACCCAAAGCCAATTGAAGAATCCCTGAACAGGTAAGTGTCCAGGAGACTGAAGAACCACTGTAAGCTCTGTTAGCCTATTAATAAATGTCAGTAAAAGTAGAATTCAATGACCTAGTTGTGCAAGGCACTACCCACAATTGCCATGTCATCCTTGGTCTAAACGGCTTTAATGAAAGTTCAGGCCCTGCATATCAACAGTCCACATATAATAGGTATAGTACTAAATGATCACAGTCAGTTCTAAGTGTATAAAATAATGTAGTAAACAAACTATGAAATATTGTATTATACAGTATGTGTTTCAAAAAGAACAACTTCCAATTCAATCACAAATGTAATATACACTATATTTCATTATTATACTATAAATATGTGGACATATATTATAGTACATGTTTTGTTCCTGTTAAATCTGCAAAACAGTCCTCAATGTGCAAATGAGTTCCCCTGGCAAACTTGACAGCCTGAATAATTAGTTGTCAGCAGTAAAACACTGATGAGGTTATCATCTCCGTCTGTCAGCAGTATCTCAATATTAGACTGACCTCCCAGCCTGAGAGCTCTGTGGAGAGATTATTGTACATATGCTAGTTTGAAAAACAAATGCATTTATTTTTTTAATAAATATATGACTAGGTTATTTTTTTTTAATATCTGCCTGAAGTGGGGAGCCCTACACTAACTCAACTCTTTTACAACGTGCATGTAAATGGTGAGCCACCTGTCTAAATTAAAACTCCACTTGTTTTCTCTTCTCTACATTTTTTTGAATATAGTTTATAGTTTTCCAGTGGATTTATCTTTTTTTTCAAAATAGATTTTTATTGGTTTTTCAATAGTGCAATTGTAAAGTCATTGAATTGTTCAATTATAAAGCAGTACAAAAATTGGTACAGTTATATAAACTTGTTTTAACCACTTAAAGCGGAAGTAAACCCATCGATTTAACAGTCTAAAAAAAAAAGGCATGCCGTGAATGCTAACTGCACATTGGCTGTGCTCTCAACCAAACAGTCAAACCATCCAATGGCTGGTGTCATAACGGATCACATGTGCAGCACTGTGGCAGTTGAAGATTAAACAGAGGCAAAGATGGCAGCTTCCTTGGCTGAAAACGATAGGGGGGTTTACTTCCACTTTAAGGACCGAGCTTCTTTTATACACTTGTTGTTTACAAGTTAAAATCATTTTTTTTTGCTAGAAATTTACTTAGAACCCCCAAATATTATAATTTTTTCATCTAACAGAGAATAAAATGGTGGTCGTTGCAATACTTTATGTCACACCGTATTTGCGCAGCGGTCTTACAAGCGCACTTTTTTTGAAAAAAATACACTTTTTTTTAATTAAAAAATAAGACAACAGTAAAGTTAGCCCAATTTTTTTTATATTGTGAAAGATAATGTTACCTTGAGTAAATTGATACCCAACATGTCACGTTTCAAAATTGCGCCAGCTCGTGGAATGGTGACAAACTTTTACCCTTAAAAATCTCCATAGGCGATGTTTAAAGATTTCTACAGGTTACCAGTTTTAAGTTACAGAGGAATTATTGCTCTCGCTCTAACAATCGTGGCATTGTGTGGTTTTAACAACGTTTTCATATGCGGGCGCTACTCGCTTATGCGTTCACTTCTGCGCACGAGCTCGTCGCGACGGGGTGCTTTAAAAACATGTTTTTTTTTATTATTTAGTTTACTTAAAAAAAATTATTTTGACACTCTCTTTTTAGAAAAAAATAAAATAAAATTGGGTCACTTTTATCCCTATTACAAGGAATGTAAACATCCCTTGTAATAGAAAAAAAAGAATGACAGGACCTCTTACCAGTAAACATCCACGCTATAGCTGAAAGACGGCTACAGTGCAGCGCTCAATTGCCCGGAGGGCATCCCTGGATGTCCACCTGTTTACTTCCTCCCTGCGAGCCGCCACGGGCACGCATCGGGGGGGAAATCTGTGTTGGCCGTGTCCCTTGGACACAGCCAATCACAGATCGTGCTAAATGGCCAAATACAGCAGCCATTTAGCACTCGATCAGAGTGTCCAATATGTAAACATATGAGATCATCTCTCTTTGCTGGCTCTCCCTCCTCATACAGAGACCACGTGTGAGGAGGGAGAGCTTCCGTGCTGCAGCGTGAGTGAAAAAATCATAAATTACAGTGACACACTAACACAACACGGTGCCCACAGTACCTATCAGTGCCACCTGTCCCCAGTGCCACCTATCAGTGCCATCTGTCTCCAGTGCCACTTGTCTCCAGTGCCACTTGTCCCCAGTGCCACCTGTCAGTGTCACGGGCCATCTGTTATCAGTGTCACGTGTCATCAGGGCCACATATCAGTGCCATCTGTCATCAGTGCCACCTCTCAGTGTCAAGGTGTCATCAGTGCCACGTACTAGTGCCATCTGTCATCAGTGCCACGTATTGGTGCCATCTGTCATCAGTGTCACGTATTAGTGCCATCTATCATTAGTGCCACGTATTAGTGCCATCTGTCATCAGTGAGGAAAAATCTGCAAAGGGATAGTGGCGCTGTTCTAAAAAAAAAAAAATATATATATATATATATATATATATATATATATATATATGGTGGGTGCACTACATAAACAATCCACACCTCTAAAAATAAAAATATATGTATGTAAACAACACTACGTGAAAAGTGCAATGTGCATAAAAATAAAGTGCATCAGAAATGTAAAGTGAAGCAGTGCAAGAAAATTCCTATGTGTAATGAGCGAAGTCAACATCTAAAAATGAACTCTCCAATAAATATTGATCCTGTGCAATCAAACGGAAAAATATAAAAATATATATACCAAATGATAATAAATATTGTGTCCAAAATATCAATAAATAAATGTCCAAAGCGTAACACTGCCAAAAAATATGATTTGACACCATACACAGCAACCAAAGTCCATAAGTGAAACATTTTGTGCACTGGACTGCACTGGAAAAAAGGTGACTGTTCAGTGCTCCCCTTCTTCCTCCACTAGCCCCACTTTTGTATGCACTCACCAGAGTGCCTCACCCCTGCTGGGGTAACAGGCATAAAAACTCCTTATCTGGTTGATGGTGGTGATCCTCCGGTCAGGGTATCCCTGGAATCCGGATGGTTAATGGCCGTCAATGGTAGTTCCTCTCATAGAAGAAGTGATTCAGCAGTGGGCATTCCACATGTATCAGAAAGGATGGGCCTCACAGCGTGAATCCATTAAAAAAAAATTATTTAAAAATATGCTAAAAAATATATATGAGTAGGGGCCACAGCACCCTTACTAGTATACAACGATCCGAAACACTTCCGCAATCCGGCTACTAAGGCGGGCGTTCCACAGCCACGCTATTCAGAACCGGAAGACCGAGCAGTCATGAAGTGATGTATTGCGTACCAAGAAAAGTCCCACCTTACGCATTTCAGAAAGGCAGGACCAAAGCACCTTTACTAGTATACAATGATCCGAAACACTTCTGCAATCCAGCTACTAAGGCGTGCGTTCCACAGCCACGCTATTCAGTATTGCGTACCAAAATCTTAATTTTGCAAAGAATTGTGGGAAAAAATTACAACATCAAAAACCTTACCATGCATCTTACTAAATACCTTGGAATGTCTACTTTCAAAAAGGGGGTCATTTTGGGGGTATTTGTACTTTTCTGGCTTGTTAGGGTCGCAAGAAATAAGATAGGCCGTCAGTACATCAGGTGTGATCAATTTTCAATGATTTGCACCACAGCTTGTAGACTCTATAACTTTCACAAAGACCAAAGAATATTCACTAATTTGGGTTATTTTTACCAAAGATACGTAGCAGTATAAATTGTGGGCAAAATTTATGAAGAAAAATTTATAATTTGCAAAATGTTATTACAGAAACAAAGAAAAAATTTATTTTTTCAACATTTTCAGTCTTTTTTCATTTATAGAGCAAACAATTTAAAACCCAGAGATGATCAAATACCACCAAAAGAAAGCTCTATTTGTATGAAAAAAGGACAAAAAAAATTATTTGGGTACAGTATTACAAAGTGTGAGAGCACTGAAAGCTGAAAACTGGTCTGGGCAGGAAGGGGGTTTAAGTGCCCAGTGGGCAAGTGGTTAAATATGAGATCTGGGGTCAAAATGACCTCAGATCAAAAAAAAAAAAAAATGTCACTTGAAAAAAAAAAACAATTCTCCTTTAAGAGCTATGAGGGGGCAACCTTTCCCTCAGTCGACAGGCAGGCATCCACAGGAGAGGACACGATCGTCTCTGTCACTACCAGCGGGTCCGGTAAGTGGGGGAGGTGACCATAGCGTGGCAGGAGGGGGTGGGCCCCTCTCATGCCACCGATAAAAGTGATCTTTCGGCAACCGTGGAGACCACTTTTATCTTAAAGAAAAATGTATGGAGTTCCTGAAAATACTGGGGTTATGGCAGCTAGCTGCTGCCATAACCCTGGTATTTAGCGTCAAAATACCGACCTACGGGTAAGTCGTTTTGCGTGAAGTGGTTAACAATGTATGCACGAAACAAGGTGTTTGTACGCATGTTTAACTGTGGTAAACATTCGAGTATAGGAAGAAATTAAAAGGAAGGGGGAGGAGGAGGGTTAAGGGGATGAGAGGGAGGGGGAAGGAAGAGAGCACAACAGAAAATACATTTGGTATAGCAATTCGGACCAAATGTAAAGTAGTGTTATCAAAAGGTTTTTAAGTAAGTCTTTTAGCATACCATCATTCCCAAGGAAGCCATAGATTATGTAGTTTAGAGTACGAGGGTTTTCCTTGTGAGATTAAAGATTCATATGTGTAATGTGATTGTACTAATGCAACTACTTCTGTTTGTTGGATTGTTGGAGTAGTATTTGTTCTCCAGCGTCTAGTTATTAGGGATGACCCGAACACCCCCCGGTTAGGTTCGCAGCAGAACATGCGAACAGGCAAAAAATTTGTCAGAACACACGAACACCGTTAAAGTCTATGGGACACGAACATGAATAATCAAAAGTGCTAATTTTAAAGGCTTATATGCAAGTTATTGTCATAAAAAGTGTTTGGGGACTCGGGTCCTGCCCCAGGCTACAGGTATCAATGCAATTTTTTTTTTAAACGGCCTTTTAAATTCATTACAGCCACGATCAGTTTTAAATGACAATTTTTCCTTTAGAAATGTAATTTTGCTGTGGTACTTTTCTAAACATGGGAAAATGCAGCACTTTACAGGCATACTATAGACACCCCCAGGCACAATATTTAAAGGAATATTTCATTTTTATTGTTTCACTTTAACCTCCCTGGCGGTATGATTCTGGCTGGAATTTTGTGCTGAAAGCGGTACAATTATTTTGCATGGAAATTTGGCGTTTTTATATTGTAGGCATGCAATTCTTATGAATAACTCACTTAAATGTGTCTGAACCAGAGTCTAGTAGACATCCCGGGTATGATAAAGTTTGAAACACAAAATAATAAATTATAATATAATAAAAATATGTATATAAAATGATTCAATAATGTAATCAAATCAAAAACACTGAAATTTGCTCAGTTGCAGAATAGTCGCTGTCATTAAATTTATTGTTTGATGATAAATTGTGATTTTAATTTTTTATCTGTGTTTTCTAGCTGGTCTAAAACCACTTTTGACATAAAGGGACACTTTTTGGTTGCTATGGACAATCTCCAGTTTCCAGGCAGAAAAAAAATATTTTTATTATATAAAATGACATGCAGGGCACTGGGCAGACCACTAGGGACAAAGGGGATGTGTATTTTTTGTATACAGTACTGTAGTCTGTAAGATTACAGTACTGTATGTGTGTTGTGTTTTTAAACTTTTTTAAATTTGTCGCCGATCTCCGCTCCCGTGTGTCGGAACGTCGCAGGGAACGGAGATCGGCGGCACTCGGCACTGTGTGAATCGAGCGAGCGGACGGCTCGCTCACAGAGTGGGGAGACATCGCAGGATCCAGGGGAAAAGGTAAGTAACTTCCCCACTGCATCCTGCACGCAAGCCCGAATCTGGCTCGGGATTACCGCTCCCAGCAGAAAAAACTGGACCCGAGCCAGACTCGGGATTACCGCCTAGGAGGTTAAGCATTAAAAAAAAACACTGCTTCCGAAAGAATGGACGTTTTTTTTTTTTTTTAAATTGCATTGATACAAGTCCCCTGGGGCAGGACCCCAAACACTTTTTATGACAATAACTTGCATATAAGCCTTTAAAATTAGCACTTTTGATTCTTCATGTTAGTGTCCCATAGACTTTAACAGTGTTCCAGCAGCTTTCAAATTTTCTGCAAACACTGCATATTGTTCGCTGTTCGGCGAATAGGCGAACACCCGATGTTCGAGTTAAACTTACATTTGACTCGAACATCGGGCTCATCCCTACTAGTTATGAGTAGTCTGGTTGCTAGGAGTATGTGTGTGGTCACTAGTCTGGAAGTTAGAGGGAGTGATTCTAAGTTTATATTCAGGATGGCTGATTGTGGAGTTAGTGTAAGTGGAAGGTGGAAAATATCTTGTATGATGTTCTCTACCTTTCCATAGACTTGTCAAAGCTTGGCATAACCACAAGATATGTAGTAAGGTACCTGTTTGGTTACGGTTTCTCCAGCAGATATGTAAGGCCAGCCTGTGAGGAGTCAAGTACCATCTCAGTGATATTTTTTGTGTTAGTTCCCATAAGGAAGTGCAACTAGTGGCTTTATATATTGACTTTAAAGCTGTTTGCCATTGCTGTTCAGAGAAGTGTGATTGCATGTCCTCTTCCTAATCGTTAAAGGATTTAGATTTTTGAAATAGCTTCTTTTCTTGTAGGGTAGAGTAGATTACTGAGATTCCTTTGGAATCTGTACTGTTTGAAAATAAGTAATTCCATACTGTGGTAGGTATTGCCCCCTCTAGATGTGGGTGTGCAGAGAGACACTGTTGTATTCTATAGTAATTGAAACAATCTTTGTTGGGTGCATTGTATGTTGCTTGAATTTGAGGAAAAAGTTTGTGTAGTATCATAGTCCGGAGTTCAGAGGTATGGGTTACTGTCAGGGCTGGGCTCAGCCCTTCCTTCTCTGAGCTGGCCGCTCAGCTGTCGGCTAATTGCCAGCTCCTATCTCTCCACAGTGAATCACCTGTTGATGATATCCTGCTCATCAGTCCTGCCTATGTAAGCAGTCCAGCCCAGATGATCTCTGCCTTCGCCTTGGTCACATCTCTAGAGACGCTCTCCTGTGTTCCTGTTAAAGACTTGCTTGGCTGACATTCCCTTTGGCTCCAGATCATGCTTGCTGTTCTACTATGCTCATCTCTGGCTCCCTGATGTTTTGGCTTGTCTGACTATCCGTTCCGGTTCCTGAACTCTGGCTATGTTTGACTACGTTTACTCGGTTTACCTTTTTTTATTATTATTAAACAAGTGAGATTTAACTGTACTTCTGTCTCAGTCTGATTCATGGCTTCTGACAGTTACCTGTTTTGATATCCACGCTGGTATAATTAGGTCAGGTGATACTAATTGGAGAGTGTGGAGAGGTATTTGTAGGATTTTGGTGGGGAGTTGAGTTCACCATAGTGAAATGTAGTAATTTCCATGCTTTGACTGAAGCTTGGATAATCTGTGAATATAGTTTGAGGTATGGTAAATTGGTGGTGGTGCTATATAACCAATGTTTAAGGTTCTTACCTGGTGTCATGCTGTTTTCTTTTTTTTTTTGAAAAATATTTATTGGGTTTTTCAAACATAACAGAAATATTTGGTATACAAACTGTGGATTATACAGACAAGAGGAGGAAAGACAAGGTACGGTTGCAACATGTATCATAAACAGAGCCTTCAGAAGTGGAAGCGACGTTATCAAACGTGTATTAACATCTACATATACTAGCCTATTTAGGGTGGCCTTGAGAAGCATAGCTTGGTAAGGAGATTTTGTTTGCTCTCTGGACGCCAAGGGGCTTAGAAGTGCGGCTATATGTTCATGCATCGGAGGTACGTAGGGGGTCTGGTGGGTTGGGAAGTTTAAGTCTACCCAACGAGTTGGTGAGCTCTCTTTTGAGGTACCACTCGGTGTATCGAAACGGTTCCATGATGTCAGTTAGAGTGTCCTCTGACAATTCACTCTCCATAAACTTGCGCCATCTGGCAAAAAACCGTGAGCTAGTTTGGAAGTTCGACATTATGGTGTCCAGTCTTTCGAGGTAGAAGAGTGAGAGGAGGGCCTTCTTGGTCATCTGTAGGTTTGGTGGTGGCGTCTTGATCCACTGTAGCATGATCAATCTGCGTGCCACTAGGAGGCACAGCTGGGCCCAATGGGGAATGTGGTGTGGGGCATTATCCGTCTCAGAGGGTGATAGGGTAGCATGTCCGAAGAGGCAGATTAGATGACCCTTCGGGATGTGCACTTTGGTGATGTCGTATATGTATTGGAGTATAGAGTCCCAATATGTGGAGATGGGCTGGCATTCCCAAAGGCGATGAAGTAGAGTAGGTCGTGGAGTAGCACACCATGGGCAGGTTTCTTGCGTTGGGTCAACTTTATCAGTACGGAAAGGGTGATATGCTCTGTGCATGATTTTGAATTGTGTTTCACGCCAGTTTTCGGAGACGGTGAGTTTGCGTATCTGTTGGTATCCTTCCATGATTTTTTCCGCTAGGTTTTCTTCGCCAAACACCTCGGCCCACTTCTGGACCGGTTGGAGATGATATTTATCCGACTGGTGTGAAATGAGGTGAGAGTAAAGGGTGGCGATAGAGTAATCTCCGCTGGTGAGCACAGAGTCTATAAAGGACTTTTGGAGGGGGTCGGTGCCATTTTTGTAACAGTTCCTTAGGTAGCTGACCAGTTGATAGTAATAGAAGACATGGGTTGCTGGGAGAGAAAACTCCCTAGCCAGGACTTGGAAGGGTTTGAATCTGCCCGGGCTTGTAAGAAAGAGTGAGGTAATTTTGTTGAGACCTTTAGCTTGCCACTGTACAAACACATCATGAAGAGTAGATGGGATGAACATTGGGTTCCCTTGGATTGGTAGGTGGCGAGAAATGCTCGAGGGGAGGCCCAAGAGTTTTCGCGTTTCCCTCCAAGCTATAATTGTGTCTCTGACCATCACATTGGATTTGAGATGCACTGGAAGCTTGTTGGGGTTAGAGTGGAGGATGGCTGACAGGTTGTGCGGGAGCACTGCTGCTTCTTCTAGGTCAGTGTTAGAGTACCTGGATTTGCCAGTTAGCCAATCAAGACCCTGTCTAAGTAAACATGCTAGGTTATAAAAACGTATATTGGGCAGGCCCGCCCCCCCTTCGCCCTTAGGGAGAGACATTTTTTGCAGAGATATTCGTGGTTTCTTGCGAGACCAGAGAAAACTAGAAAGTGCTTTGTGAATTAGATTCACATCCTTGTGTTTAAGCAAAAGTGGAATGGTCTGCATGGGGTAGAGCAGACGTGCAAACGAGACCATTTTGAAGAGGTGACATCATGTTGCCAATGCGATGGGCTCTCTCCACTATGCAGGGTATGCGCAGGCCTAGCTGCTCTGGGATCAATTTAGCACATATGTTGGCTAGTTTGTTATTGGGTACAGTCTCAGGGAGGCCTACTATGCGGAGGTTATTTCTCCTAGAGCGATTTTCCAAACTGTCCAGTTTTTCCCATAGCTCCCTATTTTCTGCTGTTATACGTGCCAGTAATGCAGATTGGGCCGTTGTGTCATCTTCCAGGAGGGAGATTCTCTCCTCTGTCTGGGTTATTCTGTGTCCCTGGGCCTGCAGCTCCACGTGTAGCTGTTCCAGTCCCCTGTGTACTGCGGCATCTACGGTGGCCGCCAGAGTGGGTCCCAGGAGGGCTACTACCTCCTGTGCTATGCCTGCAGGTGCTGCGGGATTATGTGTCTGGGCGTCTGGGGCCTGTGGCGGAGGAGAGGCCGTTGCGGAGGTGGCGGGGGTGGCGGCCGCCATGTTGGCTAGGGCCGGAGTTGTGTCTCCCGCGGGGGGTGTCGGCGAGGTGACCGCCCGGGCGTACGAGCGTTCCACGAACCTGTCCATGGGGTCTGCGGAGGTAGCGGAGGTGAGTGGGGGTCCTCCCCGGTGCTGTTAGCAGGCTTTTTGCTGGTTTCTCGTGGCGAACGGCGGGAGCGCTGCCTAACTACGACCGTCCCATGTGGCGCCGGAACCGGAAGTCGTCATGCTGTTTTCAATGTTTCCCCTGGATTTATCATTTTTGACAAGTTGCAAAATGGAAGCCATATGTAAGATTAACTGCTTACCTAGTGGCCATTAAAATTATTTGTTACAAGTGTACAATGATGAGATGTGCTACGATTTTTGAACAACATACTAATCTGTAATAATTTAAACTTCAGACCAATATCCAAGTTTGCTAATTATCTGGTCTCATCTTGCTGTTGCACATTTTTGTTGCGTTGCTGCAACCTTTGAAATTCTTTGTACACATTTCTTTTTATTCTTGGGTCAGTCCTTTTCTTGGTCAATCCTTATTGTGTGCATGGATTGTTGTAACTCAGTTCTGTTCACTACTTTTATATATTATTACATACAAATTAACCTTCATACAGTGAAGTGTTAATGGATACTTTAAGGTCAAATATCGATGTCCTATTTCTAAAATATTTTTTACTTTTATTAACTATAAAATGTATTGATTTATTTTACTATGAATTACAGATTTTCATTTTTATACTTCATAAAACTAAAAGAAAATGTAGAAATATCATGTGTCTTTCTCTGACCTTATGATATTCCTTAAAATGCCACTGTATGGTAGTCAATTTGTATATGAGTATAATAATTTCCAGATCATAATATTCTAGATATGTTCTGAGAAAAGCTCCATTTGAATTGTTTTCTATTTAGGTTCATGCAGCACAGTTTGAGTCAAATATGTACCTTTATGACATTTTACTTTATATTTTAACTTTTTATTTTATCAGATGTTATACATTTTGGCTTGTATAGTAGTAGTCCTTCTTAGCTTCATTGTGCAAGAGCAGCAGTTGAGATTTGTTGCCCAAACATTACTCTTTACCCAATCTGAGGCAAGGCTTTGCATCAGCGCAACCTTGGCTCAGTAATGATTTCTTTGTGCTGTACAATGGCACCCAGGAATGGCCACAATGGAGCATTGATGTAGTACTAGCCTGAATAAAGTATCATGTAAAACTTCTTCAGTCTATAGAAACAAATAAATGAAATAAAATAAAAGTCAGCAGCTATAAACACTGTAGCTGCTGACTTGCAATAAAAGGACATTTACATAAAATCTGGACATTGGTAATGTTCCACCTAACTTTCATTTGGTAGTTGCCCATATACTGCTAGCATCCAGATCTGTTATAACCAGATATTGGAAAAAAAATATAAGGCCCCCAACTTATCCAAGGTGGTGGCATTCATTAGCCTTACTTATGATTATGAAAAAACTCTTTCACTGCGTGGCAATATCATAGGCAAGTTTGAGAGATCTTGGCAACCGTGGTTATCTTGGATCGAGGCCTACATTTCTATATTTTGTTAATGGTATTGCTATTGCTTTTTATCAAGCTTAATATATTTGTTTGACCACAAGCTGTAAGATTCATCTAGTCTGTTGTTGTGTAGTTGTTTCTGATGTATTGTATGCACTACTCTACATAATGTGTTCCTTGAAGTTGGTACCTGGTACACTGTATATCACTTTGTATCTATGCACAAACTCAAATAAAAATGAATTGTTAAAAATAAATAAATGAATTAAAGGGCACTTATTAGTTTAGGGATCTAGCGCCATCCTTACCTAGGCTGGTTCTTTGCCAGTCTTTGAGTCACTGGCGTTGGCATGTTCATTGCGGGAAGTCAGCTATGATTCCTTGTGACTTCACAGCCTGCTTCAACTGAACATGCATGAGTTGCATTGTGCCTTGTGAGTGGTCCCACTGCCTCATGGAACCTGTGATGTGTCCCAAGAGGTTGCAGTGGAGAGCAGAGAGAACTTCTTGTGGAATCACCTAGGTAATTCCAGAGGAACCCCTGCTCCCCCCCAAAAAAACAAAGTGGTGCCATTAATGTTGAACTTCCTGTTCAGGGTGAAGTTCTGCTTTAAGGTATTTCTATGTATCTTCAGAAGCCTGTGAATTGAACAGCAGGCTAGAAAGACCTGGCAATTTCATACTTGAAGTTGATTTTGTCTAATGAGGCAAGACTGACTGACATTTTGCTGAAACTGCCACTTAAGAAAGTATAACCTTTTTGACTCCATTGATTATACAATATTAACTTTTCACTTTAAACTAATCTTAGCTTGCAGGTTCAAAGACAATTTGAATTAATATTTGTATTTGAATTAATAGGTAATACATATATTATTTCTGAACAAACATCAAAACAACATAGAATAGGTAGATACTAAATATCTTATTTGCATTTAACTAATGAAATACTTTAATTCATTTTGACAAATGAAAACTCTGAAAAACTATAAATGATCATATTCCCCCAAACAGTCTTATGATGTATTCACAACCAGTAGAAGCCCTTATTAAGAAAACATTTTGGAATACTGAGGGCTTTTCTTTCCTTATTAGTGAATATAGTTATCAAAAGAAAGTAACCTTAAAAGAACTAGAAGGGATTTAAGCTGTCAAAAATAAAAAAAAGTAGACAAGAATTGAAAAGTCTAGAAAGTAGGGCAGGTGCCTTCCTAATATGGTTAGAAAATACAATGCATTAAAAGAAAGTTTAAAAATGGATTAACTCATATTCTAGAGTATCCATGGAGGGCAGTACCCCTATAACAAAATAAAACTGGATTAGCTGTCTACCCAAACAGTGTAATAGGCTTGGCAGAAAAGGGAAATATGATTCATGCTATTGGTAAACAGGATTGAAAGCTCCCAATCCCAAAAAAAAAACAAGACAAGCATATACACAAAATACACTGATCATGTGGGCATTAAAAATAGAACAAGGTCAATGCACAAAAATACTAAGGCCAGCCGTGGGTGGTTCGAATCTCGGCCGGTGAAGCAGAAATCGATTTGAACCATTAATGGGCAGGTTGAGTGTACCAAGTTGATCAATCAACTTGGCTACGACAAGCCTGTTGGATTCTATTGCAAATATCACAAGTGGCTGATATAGCCCCTAGCAGTGGGGGTGCATCCTTAAGGGCGCACGGGCACTGCCCCCTCCCTCCTGCCACCCCCTCTAGCACCAATAGATAGATTCATGCATTCAGGCGCCCGGCCCCTTTTCGAGCACCGGGCACCTGAATTACAGCAGGGGTGTTTATTAAGCACCTGATTAGAGCCATAGGCTCTAATAGGCATCAAGAAAGGTGGGCGCTCGCAGGTCACTCAGCTGTATTAGAAAAGCAAATGAATATTCTCTTTTCTAACACTGAACCACCTCTCCACCAATAAGGTGCTCAGATCTGTTATCAATCACCTAATTGGCTGAAGCAACAGGTGCTGTGATTGGACGCATATCAGGTGTCTAATCATAGCAGATGATGGGAAGAGAGGACGGGAGAAGACATTGAGGAGCATCGAGAAGCTGTCCCACTGAGACAGGGTAAGTGCAGACAGTGGGCGGAGCATTTGATATGGCACACTGGCAGCATTTGATATGGCACAGCGGGAGCATTTGATAGGGCACACTGGCAGCATTTGATGGGGCACACTGGCAGCATTTGATTGCACAGTGGGAGCATTTGATATGGCACAGTGGCTGCGTTTGATGGGAACAGTGGCAGCAATTGATGGGCACAGTGGCTGCATTTGATGGTACAGTGCCAGCAATTAATGGGCACAGTGGCTGCGTTTGATGGCACAGTGGCTGCGATTGATAGTATAGCGAGGCTGCAATTGATGGTTTTTTTTTTCAGAATTTTTCAGTTTGTTTGCACCCCTTCAAAAATTTTAAACACCAGCTGCCACTGGCCCCTAGCGATAATCACTGTCCCCTGCCGGACAATGGTCCAGCAGGAGGGATTCCCGCATCAACACTGTTTGTGTTGATGGGGGGGAATCGAGCGAAATTCTCTCCATGCATGGCCAGTCTAATTATCCTTGTACACACGATCGGATTTTCCACCAACAAAACCATGGAATTTTGTCTTGCATACACACAGCCAAACAAATGTTGGCCAACAATTTCGAACGTAGTGACATACTAGACCTACTACGAGCCGATAAAAAGGAATGCACTAGTCATGCGCCACCCTTTGGGCTCCGTCTGCTAATCTCGTGTTAGTAGAAGTTTGGTGAATGTCGATTTGCGCTTTTCAGCCTTGTGCTTGTCAGTTCGTTCCTGTTTTCACGTTGTGCTTGTCGGTTTGTTTCTGTTCTTCAGTGCGTGCTTGTCAGTTTGTTTCTGTTTTTCAGTGCATTCTTTTTGGTTTGCTTCTGATTTTCAGTGCGTGCTTGTCAGTTCGTTTCTGATTTTCAGGTCATGCTTGTCAGGTTTTTTCAGATGTTCAGTGTGTTCTTGTCAGTTCGTTTCTGAACGGCCGTTCATCTACTAGCCATGTGGCGTTCTCGTCAGAGAGATCGTGCTATTATTGGGCTTGGAGTTATTGCTTTGACCCAAGTCCAGTCCAGGAATGGGGGAGGAGGAGTTCTTGGACCAAGAATTGGTTGCTTAATCGTGACCAATTCTGTCATATGCCTTTGCTGCGGGAGCTCCAGGAGAATAATCCTGATGATTTCAGGAATTATCTCCGGATGATGGACCCCTGATTTCACCCTCTATTGGCTTTGCTTACCCCTTATATTAGTAAGCAGGACACATGCATGCGGCAAGCCATCACTCCCGAACAAAGGCTCGTCACCACCTTGCAGTACTTGGCGACAGGGAGAAGTCTCCAGGACATCAAGTTTATCTCTGGGATCTCCTCCCAGCCTCTGGGAATTATTATTCCAGAGACCTGTTCTGCCATCATACAAGTCCTGCAGAAGGACTATATTCAGGTATGTTTTATCCTTTAACCACTTTCAGACTGGACCAATTTGCAGCCAAAGGACCAGGCCCCTTTTTGCGATTCGGCACTGCGTCGCTTTAACTGACAATTGCGCGGTCGTGCGACGTGGCTCCCAAACAAAATTAACGTCCTTTTTTCCCACAAATAGAGCTTTCTTTTGGTGGTATTTGATCGCCCCTGCGTTTTTTATTTTTTGCGCTATAAACAAAAATAGAGCGACAATTTTGAAAAAAATGCATTATTTTTTACTTTTTGCTATAATAAATATCCCCAAAAAATATATTAAAAAACATTTTTTTTCCTCAGTTTAGGCCGATACGTATTCTTCTACATATTTTTGGTAAAAAAAATCGCAATAAGCGATTATTGATCGGTTTGCGCAGAAGTTATAGCGTTTACAAAATAGGGGATAGTTTTATAGCATTTTTATTAATATTTTTTTTTTACTTATTTTTTTTTATTGTGACTGAGACATTATGGCGGACACATTGGACATTTTTGACACATTTTTGGGACCATTGTCATTTTTACAGCAATTAATGCTATTTAAATGCATTGATTCCTGTAAAAATGACACTGGCAGTGAAGGGGTTAACCACAAGGGGGCAGTGTAGGGGTTAAGTAGGCCTAGGGGTGTGTTTCTTACTGTGGGGGGGCGTGGCTGTCAGCTAGTGAATGCTGATCTCTGCTCCAATCACAGGGAGCAGAGATCGGCGTCACTAGTTGCTAGGCAGAACGGGGAGATGCTGTTTATCTCGGCATCTCCCCGTTCAGCCGTCCCGTGAGACGATCGCGGATGTCCCCGCGCTGATCGAGTCCGCGGGGACCGCGATCGGACTCACGGGGGTCCCGACCGGCGCGGGAGCGCGCCGCTCCCGGAACGCTCCCGATGGCACGGACAGGCAGAAAGGAGGGACTTATATATACGCCCTCCTGCCTGTACGTGCCATTCTGTCGACGTACATCTGTGTGCGACGGTCGGCAAGTGGTTAACATCACATTCTGTGTATTTAATGTTTGCTAATGTATTGTATTAATTTATTCATTCCATAATTACCATTATTGTAATATGCTGTGAATGTCCTCTTTGTCCTCATGCATGCTGTAAGCTTTTAATGCTCCTTTTTTCTCCTTCATGCATATGTTCCTTCACTAACCTCCCCAGCATGCTATCCTGGGCCCATACACACCTAGCCTAGTAACTTAAAAATGCATTTTGTCAGCTACATTTTTGTGCTTACCCTAAACACCCCCTAAAATGTGTACAAATGTTATTATTGTCCTTAACTTCGGGCAGAGTGCAAGAGGCTATTTTTGGGGGGCCAAAACTCATTTGGAACCCTTCCTCCCCTCCAAATGCTAAGTCAACCGATACCAATACTCTATCTGCTGACTTTGCCAAACACATACACACTATACCTCTTTTGTGGTCCTATCTCTGGATGAATTCACCAAAGCATGTAGTGCAAGGGTCTGCGCATAAAAATAGGTTTAAAGTGCTTCTTAGGACAATATGAATGTATACAAGTGACTTATACGTGAATTAATAAAGTGCTACAGTTATCATACAGTGCTAATAAATGTGCTCAGAATAAAGTGTATAACTCATGTATAAAATAAAGTGCTTGACATTGTAAATACTTCTCTAATAAATACGTAACAAACTGTACTTTTCAAATAAATAAGTGATGTATCCAATAGAACAGTTCCATACAGACTATGGCTGCATGTTCAATGTCCAATATGGTGTGCAAATACACAGTTGCTGTAGTTCACTCCAATAAAGTGCATAGACGTGCTCAATTCTTTCAAACGTGATGATATGATCACATCAATCAGTGACTTTGATGCTTGCAGGCTTTTTCAGTGAACAATGGGTGAGGAATCCGAAATCGTGCTCACAGAGCTCTTACCTTCTTAGTATATACATTACGCTTATACTGCTGGATGGTTCCTTGTCCCCCACTGGCGGCCACGTCCTTAGCACTGCTATGATGACAAACCTCGTGACTTTTTCAAGGTCACGAGGGGCGTAGCGCGACGTAACGTTTAGGGACGCAAAAACCGGATGTAAATAAACGCGGACCGGAAGTAAGCACCACGGACCGGAAGTGAGCTAAGAAGGGCCGCAAAAAACGCTGTTTTAAGCTGATTGCCCTCTGCAAATTCAGTATTTGGCCTTATTTTTAATATTTTATGTAAGCAGTTAAATTTTTAACATTAAAGATTAATCTACTTGGGTAATACACAATCTTGAGTACCCTTCTCATTTCATATGATCACCAACATGGAGCAAGGAGGTTTGTCATCATAGCAGTGCTAAGGACGTGGCCACCAGTGGGGGACAAGGAACCATCCAGCAGTATAAGCTTGCAATGTTATGTGCAAAAGTACTAATTCGATTTTTCTTGTTTGACTCCACAATTTCCTTCAAACTCACAGGAACGGCAGACTGTGGCTTCCCAATTCCACCATCAGTGGGATTTTCCCAACTGTGGTGGTGCTATTGATGGGAAGCATGTGCGGATTGTCCCACCACCCAACTCAGGCTCTTATTATTTCAATTATAAGGGCGTTTCTAGCATAGTCATGTTAGTGGTGGTGTCAGCCAATTATGAATTTCTATAACTTCACGTTTGGAAGAACGGCCGAAACTCAGGCGGAGGAGTAATAGCCCAGACAGAATTCTACCATCGGCTACAAAATGGCACCTTGCGGTTGCCACCTCCTGAGGAGAGAGTGGAGAGCCTCAAATTTGTGTTTGTTGTGGATGTGGCCTTTGCTCTGAAGGAAGATCTCATTAGGCCGTTCCCCATGAGGAACCTGAACCCAGAGCAGAGGATTTTCAACTATCGGCTGTCTCGTGCCCGAAGGGTTAGGGGGAATGCATTTGGCATCATGTTGAGTTGGTTCCGGCTTTTTCTTACTGTGATCAACATGGCAGAATACAAACTCAATCATGTGGTGTTGTGCTGCTGCATTCTTCACAATTATTTAAGGAGGAATACAGCCAGCTATATTGCCTCAGTTTCGACTGAGGTGGACTTTGCAGCTGAATCAACAGTGCTGATGGCTCTGGAAAGTGGCCGTGCTGGCTTGCCTGCCCAAACTGCCAGAGAAGTCCCCCAAAAATATCTGGAGTACTTTGTGGGTAGAGGGGGCACTTGCTTTACAGCAAAATTTGGTTGATGTTGAATAAAATTTTGTTTTTATACTAAACTCATATTTCATTTGAATTATGTTTGTTTGTTATCTGTCTCCTAGGTTTTCAAATGGCCTTTTAAATTTGACCATTTTCTTCAATAGTGCAAATGTAACTTATTTGCTCCATGAGGTGACAATCTCTTCTTCAGCTAACTGTTATGTTGTGCTGTGGATCTGCTACACACACAAATTTATTGTTGGTAATGTATGTAATGCATTAATGATAAAAATATTCAGCCTTTTCAACTTCTTGAATTATTGCTTGGAGTCCCTAAAATTGCCTGAGTTTGGCACATTTTACAGCACATTGTCACTGTAACTACACCAACTTAACAAATACACTAGTATTGAGCATTGAAATAAGAAGCCACATATTGTTGAGTATAAAACATTTTACTCCAAGCACATTCACATGTGCATTATAAAAGTGTTTTAAACAAACCAACATCTTGGTGTATAACATGTATGTTTGACAGTATTTAGCCTTTTTTGTGGCTAAAAAGGCATGTTTAAAAACATAACATACACATCCCCAACTCAGGAACGTACAAAGTTTGACTTTACTAAAGTGAAGGCCATATGAGACATTAGTATCTCAAAACTGTGTTGATGTTGCCTTCCTCAGATGGGGTGATCTTACCCCTCTAAAAGCCAAATTGTAGTGCAAAGTGGTTTTTGATATAAGCCCGTGTGTCAACATGTGCTAGCTCCCAGCATGGGGGATTAATGGACGTGTTTCAGGGGTGCAACCCCTTCCTCTCACCTGCTTTAGTTTGGAGGAAGGAGTTGAACCCACAAAACGCGTACATTGATATCCCATGATGGGAGATAGCACATGTTGACACACTGTGTGTTTTGGGGCTTTAGAAAAATAGATGTAGGGAAAGACACACCTTTTAGGCATGGGATCATAAGGGAAATCATAAGCAAAAAATTTGTGTGCATCTCTAAAATTTGTCTTTTTGATTCATTTAAAACTGTACAAACATGTACAAACATGTACAACATAACGACAACTATAATACACTGCTGAAGTGATTTTTTTCCCTCTTCTTTTCTCCCCTATGTGAATACAAAAAAGGTATACTTAGCAGACAGATATGTTAGGCTAAAAATAGTAATATGAAACATTGCTTGGAAGTGTCTTCCAATTGTCTGTTTTGGCAGAGTTCCTAGCTGAATACATGATTTTTTCCCTTTAAAAGCTGGAATACTTACCTGTTTTGTGCAAGTTTCACACATGGAGAGACCCCTAGTATCCATTGGACCACCTGGGTGGGACACCATAACACTAGTGCGCTCAGATGCGTAAACAGTGTCCTCTCCTGACACTGAATAAAGTTGACATTTCATTATAGTTTCAAACACATCTAGACAACAATCTAATGAACTTATTTTAATCAAAATAGGCCTAAACAAATGTATTTAATCTGCAAATCCCGAAGTATTAGTGGTCGAACAAACAATGTTTAATGTCCCACAAACAATTCCTGTGTCCACGAACATAAAACTTGGCATTTTAAACTGTACAACAGTAAAGAAAAGAACATGTACCAGCACAAAAGTAAAAAATAATAGGAACACATGACAAATACTATTTTGCAGCACTTTCCTGATCTTTCTATACTGATCTTACTGCCACGTACCTTAAGGCAGAGCCCGGAATGCAGGGAGCGGCCCCTCATAAACTTCTGACTCGGGAACCCCTGGTAGAGATGACAGGGGCTCGGGAGTACAAAGGAGCACAAGTGCCTAGCTGGATGGCTGGTGTAGAGGGCAGGAGACCTGTAGATAGCAGAGAGGTGTCCTGTAGTCCAGCAGCAGGATGCAGGCGGCAGGCAGAGTGCAGCAGGTAACAAGGAGGTGTCCTGTAGTCCAGCAGCAGGATGCAGGTGGCAGGCATAGTGCAGCAGGTAACAAGGAGGTGTCCTGTAGTCCAGCAGCAGGAGCCGGTAGTAGGCAGGTTACAGCAGGCAGCACAGATAGGCTACAACGGACTTTAGGGAGGTGTCCTGTAGTCCAGTAATGGAATGCAGGCAGCAGGCAGGTTACAGAGTAGAGAGGACAGTCCAGGTCAATCACAGGCGGGCAGATCGGGTACCAAGGGGAAATCCAAAGAGTAGTCAAAGTTCAAGCCGGAAGTCGGGGCAGGCAGCGAGCAGAGGAGTCAGGATCAAGCCAAGTCGGATACGATCAGGTAAGTCAGGTAGCAGATAGCAGGGGTCACAGGAAACGCTGTTAATCGGGCAGCAAGTTAGCAAGGCATGGATCCCCTTTAAATAGCGCATCTGGCGCCAAACAGTGTCACGTCGGGCGTGCGCGCATTCCCACTCGCGCGTGCCGCTAATTGCGCTATTGCGCATGTGTGTGCGTCAAACGGCCTTCCTATGCACAGGTATTCTTCTGGTTCTAGAATTGTCGGAACATCTGTTGGAGAGGCTTTCCTGACACTTCCTCTCTCAATTTAAGGTCTAACCATCATTTTCTCAACTGGTCCTTGGATCGTCGTACCCCAAAATTCCTCTGCAGACTTCTCACAACTTAAGCGATGATCTTGGCTTTTCTGGAATTTGGGTTTCTGTATGGTCCATGATTCCCATCATAGTCTGTCCTATTTAAGATGTCCACCATCTCCACCATTTCTTCAAAGGACATATTTGAGGCCTTATATCTCCTCATGGATCGGGAACTGGCTTGCTCCGGGTTTTTGGAATACACTAGAAAGAAGGACAGGGGCAGAGTTTCACGCATGCGCAACATATATAAAGCATAACGCGCGGTCACTGTAATAGCCGTAGGAACGATCTGTGATTGGAGGACATAAGATTGTTATCGCACAAAGGAACGTTCAAATGAAGGTATATGTCACAGGTACTCACCCGGGCCGAAATGCTGAGAGCTGCTCCCCTTGCGACTAGGTGCACGATGCCTCTGGAATGGGTACAGAGGACACCGGGCACAAAGATGCACGGGTTGCCAGCAGGTGGGTTGCAGGTGGTGTGCAGTAGCGACGTAGACCAGGAGAGGCTGAAGCTGCACTGGAAGTAGACACCTGGCAGGACCGTGATGAGGCAGAGGCTGTGGAGGTACCGGAACACACACTGGAGGCAGATCCTGAGGTGCATACGTGAACTGGAAGTCCAGGAAGCCAGGCCGAGGGTCAAGCACAGGTAAGTCAACCAAAGTGTATCCAGAAGGCAAGCCAGAGGGTCAAACACCAGTAGCAACAAGAGAGTGTCCAGGAGGCAAGCCAGGGGTCAAACACAGGTAAGTAACTCAGAGAATGTCCAGTAGGCAGGCCGAGGGTCAAGCACAAGTGATCAGGCAGAAGGATATCCAAGAGGCAGGCCAGGGGTCAAACACAGGTAAGTAACTCAGAGAATGTCCAGTAAGCAGGCCGAGGGTCAAGCACAGATGATCAGGCAGAAGGATATCCAAGAAGCAGGCCAGTGGTCAAACACAGGTAAGTAACTCAGAGAATGTCCAGTAAGCAGGCTGAGGGTCAAGCACAGATGATCAGGCAGAAGGATATCCGAGAAGCATGCCAGGGGTCAAACACAGGTAAGTAACTCAGAGAATGTCCAGTAAGCAGGCCAAGGGTCAAGCACAGATGATCAGGCAGAAGGATATCCAAGAAGCAAGCCAGGGGTCAAACACAGGTAACAGCAGCGGTAGTCAGGAGGGTTCCGGGTCAGGCACAGGTAATCAGGCAGGTACAGGATACAAGATACTGGATACAAGGTACAGGATGCAAGGACTGGAGCCAGGAACTCAGGAAGTAGAGACAACAAACCAGCAATTAGTGAAGGGAAAGAGAAGGCCTTTTATAGGCCAGGTAAGTGGTCAGGTGGGATACCCGGACGAGTGCGCATGCGCACTCGTCTTCTGTCAGCGCCGCGCATAGCGGTGAGCCGCACTCGATGAGCTGTAGCAGATACCCGAGCGCCGTGAACCCGCGCATGCGCACCCGCTGCCTCGCGTACCTGT
Source organism: Lithobates sylvaticus (assembly GCA_028564925.1). NCBI lineage: Eukaryota > Metazoa > Chordata > Amphibia > Anura > Ranidae > Lithobates > Lithobates sylvaticus. The sequence continues at coordinate 577,958,970 of CM053026.1, read as the reverse complement.
ACTGTTTGCCGAGCCGCTCTACCGCGTGTGCGCATTCTTGGAACCCAGCGCCGGATTACGGTATTTCCCTGACAGTGCCCCCCCCTAAGGGCAGCCTCCAGATGCCCAGTCCAGGGTGTCTTTGATGGTATTCTCGTATTAATCGAGGGGCATGAATGTTTTCGGAAGGTTCCCAGGAACTGTCTTCGGGGGGATAACCCTTCCATTTGACTAGGTACTGGGCCTGTCTTCCTCTCCTATGGAAATCCAGGCTCTTCTCGACCTTGTATTCTTCTACTCCTTGAACAGTGACGGGTGGAGGAAGTGCCATCTGCCTGCCAGGAAAAGAGTTGGGAATTACAGGTTTCAGTAAAGAAGCGTGGAACACTGGGTGGATCTTATAGGAGTTGGGCAAATCTAGTTCAAAGGCGACTGGGTTGATCCCCCTCTTGACCTCGAAGGGGCCAATGAACCTTGGGCCAAGTTTCCGGGATGGACAAGGTAACTTCAAATTAGCAGTGGATAGCCACACTTTTTCACCAACCTTAAAAGTCGGACACTCCTTTCTGCCCCGGTTGTACTGTACCTCATACCCTTTTTGAGCCTCCTTCATGGTCTGCTGAATTTGGAGAAAGTTGTCCTGAATATTCTTGACCAGCTCCTGTGCCGCTGGGGTGGAGACGTCTGGGATGGAATCTGGAAGAAAAGAGGGGTGATATCCGTAGTTTGCCCAGAAGGGCGTTTGGTTAATAGCAGAATGTAAGGAGTTGTTATAAGCGAACTCTGCGTAGGGTAACAGGCATGACCAATCATCTTGGGAGTAAGAACAAAAACATCTCAGATATTGCTCGAGGGTCTGGTTAGTCCGCTCAGTTTGACTATTGGTTTGCGGATGGTAAGCTGAGGACATAGAAGACTTGATTTCTAGGGCCCTACAGAGGTCTCTCCAAAACTTAGAAGTGCACTGCACCCCCCGATCGGAAGTGATATTGGCTGGCACCCCGTGAAGCCTTACGACCTCTTTAATGAAAATGTCTGTGGTAGTGGAAGCAGAAGGGGTACCCTTCATGGGTAAAAAGTGGGCCATTTTTGAAAGGCGATCCACCATGACCAGGATAGTGGTATAGGAATCTGAGGGAGGCAAGTCTACAATAAAATCCATGGAAATTTCTTTCCATGGACTTTCAGGAACGGATAGGGGTCTCAACAGGCCCCAGGATTTGGTGTTGGACCCCTTGTTTCTCTGGCAGATATTGCAGGAAAGTACGTAATTTTGACAGTCTTTTCTCCAGCCTGGCCACCAATAGGACCGACTCACCAGGTCGGCCGTCTTCTGCATTCCAAAGTGGCCAGACATCTTGTGGTCATGGAGGGCCTGCAGGACTTGGAGCCTGACTGGAGGGGGAACAAATATTCGGCCATGGGCCCATAGTAAATCCTGTCTTCTCTCCAGGAAAGGTAAAGAGGGGACAGAGAATTGGTTGGAGGCTTGCTTGAGGACCATTGTTAAATCGGGTTGGATGGCGTGGAGAAAGTTATGTGCAGGTAGAATGGTGGCGGGTTCCTTTGGGGACTCGGTATTCAGGAACATGCGGGATAGAGCATCCGCTTTGCCATTCTTGGAACCGGGACGGTAGGTTATATGGAAATTGAAGCGGGAAAAGAACAAGGCCCAACGGGCCTGCCGGGGTCTTAGGCGTTTTTCAGCCCTGAGATATTCCAAGTTGCGGTGATCCGTAAAGATAAGAATGGGTTGAGAAGCTCCCTCCAACAGGTATCTCCATTCTTCTAACGCGAATTTGATCGCAAGCAGTTCCCGGTCGCCTACGTCATAGTTTTTGTCTGGGGGACTCAGGAGGCGAAGGCGACCGGGTGGAGCAAAGCTTTTGGGCCACTTATTTGGGACAGGATTGCTCCCGTAGCGGAATCAGAGGCATCTACCTCTAATACATAGGGGAGCTCTGGATCAGGATGTTTAAGGATAGGAACGGAGGAGAACAGTTCCTTAAGTTTTTCAAAAGCGCCTTGCGCTTGGGAAGTCCATTGAAATTTGGTTTGCTGGCGAGTAAGCTGGGTGATTGGGGAAACAATTGCAGAAAAACCTTGAATGAAACGTCGATAGAAATTTGCAAATCCAATAAAGCATTGAACTGACCTCTTGTCCGTGGGAGCGGGCCATTCCTGAATGGCCTTCACTTTTTGTGGATCCATCAGGACTCCTCCGGTGGTGATGATGAAACCCAGGAACTGGATGGTGTCTGTCTCGAACTCGCATTTTTCCCCTTTGACATAGAGTCCATGTTTACGTAGGATGAGGAGGACCTTCCGGACATGTTGACGGTGAGTTTATAGTGAGTCGGAGAAAATCAGAATATCGTCAAGTTAAACAATGAGAAAGTTATCCAGATACTCACGGAAAATGTCGTTGACTAAATGTTGGAAGGTAGCTGGAGCGTTGCAGAGCCCGAAAGGCATGACTAGATACTCAAAATGACCGAATCTTGATCGGAAGGCCGTCTTCCACTCATCCCCTGGGCGCAGTGGCGTCTCCAGCTTTCATATTTAGGGGGGGCACATGGGGGGACAGGGACAAAAGTAGGGGGGCAACTATAAAATGCAATTTTACTACGATCCCCAGGGTGGCAGAAAACAAGAGATATATGTCACCAGCATACCAAGAAAATATAAGGGTCCAAAGCAGTGGGAGAACTATCAGGGTTGCAAAGGTTGTCTTGCCACCGGGCCTTGGTGTTCTGCCACTGTGGTGTTCCCCAGCCTCCTCTTGTTGTCCTGCCCCTGCTATTGACAGTGCTGGTCTTGCATCTGTGTCCTTGGCAGTGGCAGCAGTCTATTAGGACCTAGTGCTGGTGACATTATGGGTGCATGCAGGGGAAGGCTGGCACTATTGGTTGTAGAGAGCCGAGCCCCCAGCTGGTCACCTAGCAGCAGTAATGTTGTATAACCTTCTCTGTTGACATGCTGATCGGGATGTGATCCAGGTGATGCTCCCAGTCAGATCTAATAAACACAGTATTTATTAGCATCAAGAGTACAACCACATCCACCGTATGTTCAGCAGCCATGTGGGCTCTATGCCTGTAAGGTGTGGGCTTTGATCAATAAAATCACTATGACATTTAACACTAGGATTTGACTAGGAGCATCACCTGGATTGCATCACGATCAGCATGTCAGAGAAGGCTGCACTGCTGCTAAGCAACCTGCAGGGAGGTCAACTGTCTACTCTACAACCATTAGACATGGGCTCGGGTGTGTTTGAAATCCCACTTGCCCGATCCCGCCAGGAAGCCGACACTGCACACGGCTAATCACAGGCAGTGAGACATTCCTGATCTGTGCAGCTGCGGACCAGGAAATGTCTCACTACTTGTGCTTAGCGCCGTGCAGTGTGGGCTTCCTGACGGGCTCGGGCATGTGGGATTTTGAACATGCCCTGCCCATCTCTAACAACAAATTGTGCTGGCTCTGCTGTACATTAGCCCCATAAAGTAACCAGCACTGGGTTCCAATGTGCCACTGCTGCCATGGAGACAGAGACCAGCGCTGTGAATAGCCAGGACAGCAACCCTGGTAGTTTCACCACTGGTCCACACTGAAAGGATTCCCCCATCCACCTATAATGTGTAGATAGGAGAATTGGATCATTTCTTTTTTTTTCATGCAACCTACTAGTTAAGTGAAAAAAGTGATCAATGTATGGGCTGTCTAAGTGCTAAGACCAGCCATAGGCAGTTTAAATCTCAGCTGGTTGAGGTTTGAACCAATGAGCAGGCTGAATGTACCAAGTTGATCGATCAAATTGGGAACAACCAGCCTGACAGATACTCTTATGATTATCACTAGTGGTTGCTATAGCCACTAGCGATAATGACTGTTTGTTGGGAGAATACAATTGCTGGGCAGGAAGGATATTCCCCTGTCACCACTGTCTGTGTTAATGGGGGAATCATGCAAGTTTCTTTCCTGCACTCTGTGGATGCAGGAAAGAAATTTGCATAGTTATTACCTGCCTAACTGAAAGTGAAAGTAAGTTGTGAAGGTCTTGAAAGAACAGGAGAGGGGGAGCGACAGGTGGGGGAGAGAAGGGATGGAGATAATGCAGTTCAGTGATTACAGTGTACTGCAGTGCACACACTTACCCACGCGTCCAGGCTAGAAGAATGCTCCCCCTCTCAATAGAGACTGCGGCAGCCTGAGTAAGATGTGGCGCATCCGCTACGGATGCAAACAAAAAGACATTGCCTTTTTGTAAAAAAAAAAAAAAACAAACAAAAAAATTTTTTTTTTGGTGTTTTTTTGGGGGGGGGGGCACATGGTGGGGCACAGCATCATTTTGGGGGGGTCAGGGCCCCCTCTGCCCCCCCCCCCCTAGGGACGCCATTGCCTGGGCGTATTCGTACCAAGTTATAGGCTTGTTGAAGATTTTGGCAGTTCTGAGCCGTTGGAAAAGTTTGGGGATGAGAGGAAGTGGGTACCTGTTCTTGACGGTGATCTTGTTTAGTTCCCTGTAATCCACACATGGTCTGAGAGAACCATCTTTCTTCTCCACAAAAAAGATCCCAGCACCTGCTGGAGAAGAGGATGGTTGGATGAACCCCTTGGCGAGGTTCTCATCGATGTAAACTCGCAGAGCTTCCAGTTCAGTTTCCGATAAAGGGAAGATTCTCCCAAAGGGGATCTCAGCCCCAGGTAAAAGATCAATTGGACAGTCGTAGGACCGGTGAGGAGGGAGAGCTTCAGCCTTCTTCTCATCAAAAATGTCCATAAAATCTTGGTAGGCCGCAGGAACATGTTGAAGGCACTTGGGACTGGATTGCACGGTGAGACAGGTGGTGGGCTTCGAGGCAAGTCCTGGAAAACAGTGCTGTAAACAGTAGGGGGAAGAAAACACTACTTCTCTGCTGTTCCAGTCAATTCGAGGATTGTGAGCCTGTAACCAGGGGTACCCCAGGATGATGGGAAACATTGGAGAGTGGATTATATCAAATTGTAACAGTTCATGATGACCTAAATTGGTGTAAGTCAGGATGGAGCCTGTTTCCTGGGTCACAGGTCCTGAGCAGGGTGAGGAGCCGTCAGCTAACTGGACTTGGAGAGGTTGCTTCTTGGGTTTCAGAGGAAGGTTCAGATGGCGTGCCAAGGTTAAGTCCATGAAGCAACTACATGCCCCTGAATCAAGGATGGCTCCCAACTGGAAAGCTTCTCCCGCCACCTGTAGGGAGAGTGGAACAATAAGATGAGAACGGGGAACTCCTGTGGTATGGGAGCTTAGAAGAGTCAGAGGAGGGCACTTACTAGGTCTCACCGGGCACTTTAGTAGGTAATGTCCTGTACCACCACAATATAAGCAGAGATTGGCTTGACGGCGACGAAGTCTTTCCTCAGGAGACAAGGGGGACCGTACTAGGCCCAACTGCATGGGTTCCCCGCGAGGGGGAGAGCGAAAGTTCAGAGGAGGAGCCGGTGCCAATGGTACCCGGGGCATCATCCAGGTGGGCCGGAGATTTTGGAACTTCTCTGCCCGTCGTTCCCGCAAACGACGGTCCAGTTTGGTAACAAGCTGGCAGAGGTCAGACAGAGTAGTTGGGACCTCCCCCCGGGCCAGCTCGTCCTTTAACACCTCAGAAAGTCCCAGGCGGAACTGGTACTTTAGGGCAGACTCATTCCACTCTGTGTCTGCGGCCCATTTCCAAAAGTCAACTATATAGTCTTCCACGGGCCTTTTACCCTGGGATAAGGTGTGCAGGGTGGATTCTGCTGTACCCGTGCGTTGGGAGTCCTCATATAGTGCAGACATGGCAGAAAAGAAAGTCTCTACGGAGTCCAGCTGTGGGCTCTTTTGCTCCATCAAGTGGTGTGCCCAGGATTGGGGTTCATTGGAGAGCAGGGAGATGATGAAACCCACCTTAGTGGATTCTAACTGGAAGGTTCTTGGTTGCAGGGCCAGGTGCAGCAAACAGGCGTTCTTGAAAGAACAAAACTTCTTCTGGTCCCCGGAGAAGCATTCAGGTATGGGGACCCTGGGGTCCGGGTTTGTCATGACGTAAGCAGGGAGGGCACCTCCAGGTGCCTGGGATGAAGTTGAGGTGCTGACTGCAGGAGGTGACAGGTCCGCTTGGTTAGGAGAGAAGGTCAGATGCTGGAGACGTCCCTCGATTTGAAAGTAACCATCCTGGAGGCGTTGTACAGCCTGAGTAAGGGCTGTCACCTGCTGGCATAGGGCCTCAAGGGGTGAACCAGCTCTGTCGGCCTCGGACATTGGCTGGTTTGTACTGTCACAGGTACTCACCCGGGCCAAAATGCTGAGAGCTGCTCCCCTTGCGACTAGGTGCACGATGCCTCTGGAATGGGTACAGAGGACACCGGGCACAAAGATGCACGGGTTGCCAGAAGGTGGGTTGCAGGTGGTGTGCAGTAGCGACGTAGACCAGGAGAGGCTGAAGCTGCACTGGAAGTAGACACCTGGCAGGACCGTGATGAGGCAGAGGCTGTAGAGGTACTGGAACACACACTGGAGGGAGATCCTGAGGTGCATACGTGAACTGGAAGTCCAGGAAGCCAGGCCGAGGGTCAAGCACAGGTAAGTCAACCAAAGTGTATCCAGAAGGCAAGCCAGAGGGTCAAACACCAGTAGCAACAAGAGAGTGTCCAGGAGGCAAGCCAGGGGTCAAACACAGGTAAGTAACTCAGAGAATGTCCAGTAGGCAGGCCGAGGGTCAAGCACAGGTGATCAGGCAGAAGGATATCCAAGAGGCAGGCCAGGGGTCAAACACAGGTAAGTAACTCAGAGAATGTCCAGTAAGCAGGCCGAGGGTCAAGCACAGATGATCAGGCAGAAGGATATCCAAGAAGCAGGCCAGGGGTCAAACACAGGTAAGTAACTCAGAGAATGTCCAGTAAGCAGGCCGAGGGTCAAGCACAGATGATCAGGCAGGATATCCAAGAAGCAAGCCAGGGGTCAAACACAGGTAAGTAACTCAGAGAATGTCCAGTAATCAGGCCGAGGGTCAAGCACAGATGATCAGGCAGAAGGATATCCAAGAAGCAAGCCAAGGGTCAAACACAGGTAACAGCAGCGGTAGTCAGGAGGGTTCCGTGTCAGGCACAGGTAATCAGGCAGGTACAGGATACAAGATACTGGATACAAGGTACAGGATACAAGGACTGGAGCCAGGAACTCAGGAAGTAGAGACAACAAACCAGCAATTAGTGAAGGGAAAGAGAAGGCCTTTTATAGGCCAGGTAAGTGGTCAGGTGGGATACCCGGACGAGTGTGCATGCGCACTCGTCTTCTGTCAGCGCCGCGCATAGCGGTGAGCCGCACTCGATGAGCTGTAGCAGATACCCGAGCGCCGTGAACCCGCGCATGCGCACCCGCTGCCTCGCGTACCGGTACTGTTTGCCGAGCCGCTCTACCGCGCGTGCGCATTCTTGGAACCCGGCGCCGGAGTACGGTATTTCCCTGACAGTATAATTGTAAATTGGGGCATCAGTGGTTAGAGGCCTATACTGCTTATAGATTGAGGCCTATATTGGGATACCAGATTATGAGAGTTCAGACTGACATTACTGACGTTTGTCTTGTGTTGTGTAGTGCAGGCAAAATGGTGGATAAATTCACAGCTCCTGATTTTTTACCAGAATTTATCCAACAATAACGGGAGCTGCCATGTCTATGGCAAGTTAAATGCAGGGATTATTCCAACAAAATCAAGAGGAAGGCAGTGATGGAGAAACTGTTGGAATTGGTGAAGCCTGTGTATCCCACGGCAGACATCAATTATTTGAAGGCCAAAATTGGTAGCCTGAGTAGTAAATATAATAGGGAGCGAAAGAAGGTCATGGATTCCCAGAGATCCGGAGCAGCAGCAGATGACAGACCAAAGCGAACCACGCCCATCACTCTCCACGTTTCCTTCCACATCGGCTGATTACACAGCTCCTGAGGTCCACCCTGGTCCTTCGACACAGGAAGAAGATGTGGAGGAGCCCAGCTTGACCCAGGTATAGCATTGTTGAACATATTTGTGGGCAAAACTTTAATGATGTTAACTGGACGTTAACTGGACGTTATTGATCCCAAATGTCTGATTTAACAAAGTGGTTTACATATCAATAGATATCAATAGACAGTAGTGGCCAAAAATCATTGGGACAAGAATGAAAAATGCTGGGGTCAAAATGATAGTCTTTTCTATTTGTTAACATTCAATTCAACCCAGCAGCCACACTGAATCCCAGGTTCCTTTCCTCCGCCCTCCAACTAAAAGGGCCAGGAAGCCAAGAAACCTGGATGATGCCACAGCTGCATTCAGGCATGCCACATGAGCTATTAACACGGCCCCTGATGCCCAGGAGGCTTTTGGTTGCATGACGGGAAACAAGCATGTGCGAAGAGATCATCCTTCAGTTCCTCAACAAGGGGAGGAGGGGCCAAATCACCACGAAAACGCACATATGCGAAATCGACCATAATCCTCCACCACCTCCACCAACACCACAGCCACCCCACCCACCACATCAGCATGGCGGATCATGGCCAATGCAGCCAAAACACCCCCAACAAGGCTGTTGGGCTGGGGATTATCAGCAGAATCATTTATAATTTTCTTTTTGTTTAATTTGAGTTGATCTTATTTTTTTTTGGTGCCGAGAATGCCTTTTTTAGTTAATTTAGTTTATTTGTATGGAAGGAAGCGTTGAGTGTGATGGCCTGGGTTCGGTCTGGTCTGCCAAAAAACGCAGGCTGTTGTAAGATCAAAGCCACGGGACATATATGTCATCTGTTGCTGCTCCCGATCTCTCGGAGTCCAGGACTGTATTGTGCTCCCTATTAAATGGACTCTTCAGGTTACCAATTTTTAACTTCACGTAATTTATGTCTGCCCTGGGGCACAAACACTTCACCAATTAAAACTGTTTCTTCATCATAGTCTTCCTCTTGATTTTTATATGACCTTGTGCTCCCTATTGACTAAAAAATGTTTTGGTTGACATGTGTTTTACTTAAAAAGGGACAGTTTGTGAGTAGGCAGGTACATTTCAAAAATACAATGTCATATTAACAAGGGACACATAGTTGTATCTTTGAGCTTCAAAAATACGAGATAATAATGGTCTTGTGGTAACTTGACCCAAAAAAAAAATTATTATGGCGATCACTAGAAAAAAAAAGGAAATATGTTTGTCAGAACTCTGTGTATATCACTTAAGAGGCTTAAGAGTTGCATGGAGGACAAACCTGTGGGTTAGAATTCAGAAGGATGAAGGAATAAAAAAAATAACCTTTTGTATAGGGGTTCCCGTTCAAGACTAGATATGAAATAAACTAACTCCAAAGGAACCCACACTACATGCAAAGAAAACAGAGGATTAAATCAATAAATCAATTATTTTATTAATCTTGAAGAAAAACGTAAAACCATAGTATGTGTATGTATGTATGCGAGTTAGGGACCTTAGATTGCAAGCTCTGTGAGGGCAGGGACTGATGTGAATGTACAATATATCTATATGTAAAGGGCTGCATTGTTGGCGCTATATAAATGCCTGTAATATATAAATAAACGTATGTTGCAGTGGTCTGTATCATGGTATGCAAACCACAAGAAAGTAAGTGGTGAGGTGAAAGATTCACTCTGCTAACAAGGGACGAAACGTAAATATGTTAACTTGAAACTGGACGGAAGGTAGACACCGGCGCTTACAGCGAAGCACAGACTTAAACCTATTCCCCGGGCCCAAAGAGCACCTAATCACATCACTTTACACAGCAGTACTCCTGAGGGAGTATCCGGTGCATGCCGAACTCCAGGAGAAGCAAAAAAAAGACAGTGCAGTGGTCCCTGACAAATTATCTGCTCTGTGTATGGGAACAAACAGCAATGACCAAAGATGGCACGATTCCGGACCACAGTGAGTACACTCCCCACCTCACTAAGGCTGACCTGGAGGATAGTCTCTCCACAATGTATGATAGACTTGCCCGTAAGTTCCAAGCGGAGCTACAACAAATCTAACAGCACCCTGACATAGGAGATAGCCACGCTAGGAGGCCACACTGACATGCTAGAAATGAAGCATGAGGAGCTTCATCTAGCATACAGTATGTGGATCTGCGTAAAGATCACGGGGCACTCTCAGATACTGTCCTCCAGCTGCAAACCCACCTCAAGGACTTAGACAACTGCAACAGAAGAAATAGTGCGGGGGGTCCCAGAGATGGTGGTAGATCTGCCCGCTGCGGTGAAGGCCATATTCCACTCACTGCTACCAGAACATGCAGACAAGGCCTTTACCTGCGATAGAATCCACTGGGCCCTTCGGCCGAAACCCCCTCCAGAGAAACACCACAGGGACATAGTAATGTGTTTTAAGGACTTTCTAGTCAAAGAGGAGATACTTCGGGCTTCTCATGCCACTCCCATGATCAGACACAAGGGGACCATAATTCAAATCTAGCCAGATAACTCCCCAATGACTCTAGACAAGAGGCGACAGATGAAGGAAGTCACGCAGTCCTGCAATCAGCCAGGATTAAATATAGATGGGGCTTTCTCTTCAAGCTCACTGTACCACATAACGACACCATATACACAGCATTCAACCTATCTGAGGGCAAGGACTTGCTTGTCAAATTAGGCCTGATGGAACCATTCAATACCCCGAGACTTCCCTCTACCCTCCGATTGACTCCGATCTGGGCCAACCCATCACTGCAGAGAGAAAGGAGAAATCGGCATAGATCCAGGGATATGGAGGCTTGATCCATGACAGCAGAGGAAGTCCATCTACCAGTGGACATTTGTTCCCCGCTGTTAGCAGCTACATGCACCCCAAATGACTTTTTATGTTTTCTTTCACTTATATGTTTTTTTGTTTTCTTTTTCTTGTTTGTTTCTTTTTTTTACAGATAGATATGATAACTATACTGGTATAAACAGTTGTGCTCATAAGTTTACATACCCTGGCAAATTTATGATTTCTTGGCCATTTTTCAGAGAATATGAATGATAACACAAAAACTTTTTCTTTCACTCATGGTTAGTTTTTGGCTGAAGCCATTTATTATCAATCAACTGTGTTTCCTCTTTTTAAATCATAAATTACAACAGAAACTACCCAAATGACCCTGATCAAAAATTTACATACCCCAGTTCTTAATACTGTGTATTGCCCCCTTTAACATCAATGACAGCTTAACATATTTTGTGGTATTTGTGGATGAGGCTCTTTACTTTCTCAGATGGTAAAGCTGCCCATTCCTCTTGGCAAAAAGCCTCCAGTTCCTGGAAATTCTTTGGCTGTCTTGCATGAACTGCACGATTAAAATCTGAGTGGCTCAATGATATTGAGGTCAGGAGACTGAGATGGCCACTCAGAACCTTCACTTTATTCTGATGTAGCCAATGACAGGTCGACTTGGCTTTGTGTTTTGGAACATTGCCCTGCCTGTACCTACCCAGTGCTTTTTATATTTATGCTTCAAGACTTTATACTTTACTTTCTGTGTAGGTGTGCTGCCGATCTGAAGATTCTCTGTTCTGTGTTTTCTGCTTCAGTGGCAGGGCGTGCACCCCACCTTACAGAAGCAACATTGGAGTGTTACTGATTGCATTACCTGTGAGCGAGCTCTTTTTCTCTGGATCATTGTCATGTTGGAATGTCCAAGTACATCCCATGCACAGCTTCCTGGCTAATGAATGCAAATGTTCCTCCAGTATTTTTTGATAACATACTGCATTCATCTTGCCATCAATTTTGACCAAATTTCCTGTGCCTTTGTAGCTCACACATCCCCAAAACATCAGCGATCCACCTCTGTGTTTCACAGTAGGAATGGTGTACCTTTCATCATAGGTCTTGTTGACTCTCCAAATGTAGCATTTATGGTTGTGGCCAAAAAGCTCAATTTTGGTCTAATCACTCCAAATGACTTTGTGCCAGAAGGTTTGAGGCTTGTTGTCTCTGTGCTGTTTGGCGTATTGTAAGTGGGATACTTTGTGGCATTTGCGTACTAATGGCTTTCTTCTAGCGACTCAAACATGCAGCCCATCTTTCTTCAAGTGTCTCCTTACTGCGCATCTTGAAACAGCCACGCCACATGATTTCAGAGAGTCCTGTATTTCACCTGAAGTTATTTGTGGGTTTTTCTTTGCATCCCAAACAATTTTCCTGGCAGTTGTGGCTGAAACTGTAGTTGGTCTACCTGACCATGGTTTGGTTTTAACAGAACCCCTAATTTTCCACTTCTTGATTAGAGTTTGAACACTACTGCTTGGTATTCTCAATTCCTTGGATATCTTTTTATATCCCTTTCCTGTTTTATACAGTTCAACTACCTTTTCCGCAGATCCTTTGACAATTCTTTTGCTTTCCCCATGACTCAGAATACCTCAGTGCAGCACTGGATGAAAGATGCAAGGGTCTGTCAGGAGTCCAGAAACTCATTGACCTTTTATACACACACACTAATTACAAGCAAATTGATCACAGGTGAGGATGGTTACCTTTAATAGCCATTCAAACCCTTTGTGTCAACTTGTGTGCATGTTATCAGGCCAAAATCACCAGGGTATGTAAACTTTTGATCAGGGTCATTTGGGTAGTTTCTATTGTCATTATGATTTAAAAAGAGTAAACACATTTGACTGATAATAAATGGCCTCAGCCAAACACTAACCATGAGTGTAAGAAAAGTTTTTGTGTTATCATTGATATTCTCTGTAAAATGGCCAAGAAATCATAAATTCTACCAGGGTATGTAAACGTATGAGTACAACTGTAAGGGACAATATCACCCCACTCCACCCAAAGAGATACACAAAGTGGACTCAGACGTGGTAAGACATAGCCTGTGGTTGACTAAATCCCCAATTTGGCACTCAGCTATGCTGGTAGATAATTATCCTCTGAATTCAACATGGGTATCCAAATTATCTCCCACAATGTAAGGGGCTTCAACTCCCCACAGAAACGGAAAAATGCCTCCAGATATTACAAAAAATTAGAGGCGGACATTATATTGTTACAGGAGACTCATTTTTCTGCACCCCAAGTACTTTGACAAAACCTATAGGCAATGTCATTTTACTACGTATGAGTCCAAATCGAGGGGAGTGGCAAATAGAGATGAGCTTCGAGTTCGAGTCGAAATCATGACGTCCCCGTGGAAGAAGATGCCGGACGAGAAGACCAGAGCAAGAAGAAGTGGATCGGAGGAGGAAGAAGATGGAAGAGGATGGAAGAAGAAGATGGAAGAAGATGGAAGTAGAAGATGAAGAAACCGAAGGATGAAGAAAAGAAGATGAAAGAGGACTTTAATAAAGGAATTGTCAAAGACCGTCTCCTGTCATTTTTAACACTTTTGTCACTTTTTTGGTGAAATGGTAGGGGTACTTTTGTACCCCCTTACCATTTCACACAGGGGGGAGGCCGGGATGTGGGGGTCCCCTTGTTAAAGGGGGCTTCCAGATTCCGATAAGCCCCCCGTCCGCAGACCCCCACAACCAACGGCCAGGGTTTTGGGGACGAGGCCCTTGTCCCCATCAACATGGGGACATGGTGCTTTGAGGGGTCACAGACCCCCAAAGCACCCTCCCAATGTTGAGGGCATGTGGCCTGTTAAGGTTCAGGAGGGAGGGGGGGCCGCTCTCGTCCACCCCTCTTTTCCTGCGGCCTGCCAGGTCCGCCGGCCTGCTTTTAAGCGGCCTGCTTAAAATCCATCCCAGACCTGAAGGGCCTGGTAATTGAATTTGGGGAACCCCCACGCTTTTTTTTTTTTATCAATGACTTTCAATGAATGACTGTTCTCTGTATTACGGGAGCCGGCAATTCATTATAGCCGCAAGTGATTTTAAATAGCTTTTTTTCCTGCAAAAATGACACTTTGTGCAGGGACAGTTCTAAGCACGGGAAACATGCGCCCTTTTACAGGCATACTATACACCCCCCCCCCCCCCAGGTACGAAATTTAAAGGAATATTAAAGGAATATTACACTTTTATTGTTTCACTTTACCAAACACCCCAAACACTTTTTATGACAATAACATGCATATATATACAAAGACTCGGAAAGCAGGTTCATTATACTTTAGGGTTCTTTGCAAGGCCGGGCATTAACTATAGTAAATGTGTACACTCCGAATGCCTCTCAAAGCTTTTTTTTTCAGTCTTTCTTACAGAGGTTGGACAGGTACAATGCAACGCATGCGTTGGTTGGAGGGGACTTCAATCTTGTGGCACACTGGAGCCTAGACAGAAGCAGGACGGTGAGTACAGTGAACACATTCTCTAGATCCATGCAAAGATCACTAGTCACACCATTTAACAGATACCTGGAGAACGCTAAACGTAGACTACATTTTTAGCACTCCTGAACTGATAGCTAATTCCATCTCAGCCAAGATACATGTGTGTCGTGTCCCTGGTCGGACCATCACATTGTATCCTTTCAGACTGCATACATAGGTTTGGCCCCTCAGACAGCAACATGGAGGCTGAATGACTCATTGCTCACAGACCCAAAAGTAATATCACAAATTGCAGACAAACTCCTAGAATATTTTAGATTAAATAATATAGATTAAACATCCCTACTCTACACTCTACATAAATACAGAGGCAAACTGACACAAAAAAGAGTAGAATTTGACAGTCTATTATCAGACCAAACTGAAAAATCCCTTTGCTGGCATGTTTTCTCCTTCACAGTAACTCAGCCTCGATAATGTTCACTCTCAAACTTCAGCAGTCCCTCCAGCCAACACATGTCTACAAATTGAGAAATAGAGAGGGACAGATGGTCTCTCAACCAAAGGAAGTACTACAGATCTTTACCTCTTATTCTGAGGCTCTCTTTTCAGCCCCTAACCCAGGCCCAGAAAGTCAAGAGGCACCCTGGCTGGCCTAATTTAACCTCCCAACCCTGACGGAGGAGCAGCTACAGAGCTTGAATGGAGATTCTTACCATTATTAAATCCCTTAAGACATCGAAAGCCCCAGGCCCAGACAGGTTTACCCCTACATACTTCAAGAAATTTGCGGATACCCTAGCCCCAAGACTCTCAAATGTATTCAATTAAATCCTCCAGGGACATAAGCTCCCGGAAGAGATGCTCCATGCCAATATGACACTGATCCCAAAACCAAATAAGGACCATTCAGTCCCCCAAAATTACAGGCCAATATCGGTCCTCAATAATATGATATAAAGATCCTGGGTAGATTACTAGCGGATCGCCTTGCCCCTATAATCTCGCTGATAAGACCAGAACAAACAGGATTCATGCCTACCAGGCAGATCACAGACATCATCAGACTGGCCTCCAATATCATTCAGGATGCGGATCTCTTTTCTTGCAAAGTATTGACCATGGGTCTGGATATACATAAGGCCTTCGGTAGTGTGCTATTGCCATAGATGGACGGTGTTCTAGCTAAATTTTAATGTGTACATGGATTTAAGGCCTTATACCAAAACCCCCATACCAGAATCAAGCTCCCCGGCTGCTCCTCCGACTACTTCCCATTGGGAAGGGGCACAAGGCAAGGATGCCCCTTGTCACCTTTGATTTTTGCCCTGGCCGTAGAGCCACTGGTGAGGGCGATAAAGACCAACCCGAATATCAGAGGGTACCGGAAGATGAGGAATTTAAATTAAGCATGTACGCAGATGATGTACTCATGTTCCTTCCGGACCCACAGGTGTCCCTCCCTAACCTGGTGGAGATGTTAGGAAAGTTTCACGCTATCTCAGGCCTAGGAGTAAATCTGTCTAAGTGTGCGGCACTCCTGATAAATGTTCCTGATGACTTAAGAGCTAACATAAGGGACTCCTTTGGCTTCTCAATCAGTGACAGTACCCTGCAATATTTAGGGGTTCGACTGGCCCCCTTGCTCAGGGAGATGATTTCGAAAATGTCAAACAATGGTTGAGATTGTGGTCCAACTTCCCCATTTCCCTATTGGGCAGAGTTACAGCTATTAAGATGTCCATCTTACCAAAGTTGCTGTATTATTTTAGAGCCTTACCGGTATATGTTTCCCACCAGACCATTGAACAGATACAAAGGGAGGTTAATCAATTTATATGGAGAGGTAAGAGACCTAGATATGGCAAGTTAATAACAAATAGGCCTCTTTTACAATGAGGTCTAGGTCTCCCTGATCTCTGGCGGTATTACTTGGCAGCCAGACTCGCACAAACAGCACAATAGCACACCCCGACAACCTCGATCCCCTGGCTCCAGTTTGAAACGACCTCAGTCCATCTGTATTAGCTACCAGGTCTGATTTGGCAGTATACAATTAGGACCAGAGAGTTGAGCCCTCTTAACAGCATAGTCTCACAATCCCTCCACTTATGGTCTTTATACCATCTGAAATTCAAACTCTCTCCCCCAAGATCACCTCTACTATCATTCCTGGGAGATAAAAGATTCCTTCCCAAATATACCTCACTGAATGATTATCTTTGGTGGAAGCTGAACGCTCTAGTTACCTTTACCTCCTTGATGCAAGATTCACATTTCTGTTCATTCTCCCACCTCCAGCAACAATATAACGTTCCAAGAACTGAATTTTTTAAATACATTTTTTTGACTCCCTAAATCCTCTCAACATCAGGCCCAGATCTACGTCTTATGAATATATCTGTGCTAACTCTTCCAGAGACAAAGGGATCATATCACAGATATATAGTTACCTATTTACCAGAAAAGTCCTCTGTGATGGTCAGGTGGGAAACAAAAATAGGTCAGGAATTTACCCCAGATGAATGGTCTGATATACTGATAAACATGCATAAATGCATGCGCTCTATGTCTATAAAAGAAACAGTAGTGAAACTACACACTAGATGGTACCTGACCCCCAAGAAGGTACATCTGTTTTATCCAACAGTTCCAGATAATTTCTTTAGGGGCTGTCAAACAACAGGATCATTTCTCCACACCTTTTGGAGTTGCCTGGTCCTTCAACCGATATGGCAGAAGGTAGCCTCTAAGGTAGGCCAAATAACGGGTTCCCTGGTCACATTGAATGCACCAATGTGCCTTCTTTTCGCGCAGATTCCTGAGGTCACGGCACCAGCCCAGAAAATAGCCCATACATTATTCTGTGCGGTCCTATGGGCCATAGCACTAAATTGGAGGATGCCAAATGTGCCATGGCCACAGGTAATGCAGAGAATGGAAACAATCAGACTAATGGAAAGGGTACAACATACTATTATGGATACTATGCATGTGTTTGACCGTAAATGGAATCATTGGATAATGGGTGGGAATAGAGGTGGGGGAAAAGGTCCCTTTAGCAACCTATCTAATTGTGCAGGTTCTTAGCCCACTATGACACATGGCGTATCTCAGAATTTATTTCTTCTTTTTTCATTCTTCCTCAGTTTTAAATTTGTTTCTAGTCTCTACCTCTTATCTTCCATTTTCTCATCTTTGTTGTAGAAGAGAATGCGTTTACCAAGATGCATAGATGATAACGCTTTATTAAGTTGTTATGGTTCCAACACCAAATGCAATTATTGTATAAATGAGTGTTCTTGATACAGATATTCATTCAGATCTTAAGAAGGGTACGAATCTCAGTACACTATAATATCCTTACTGTGTAAGAATAAAGTATTATGTTCATTTTGTGTTAATTCTCTCATTGCCATATCCTGATAATCTTTGTATTCGACATTATTTTGTTATGCTTTCCAAATCCCAATCAAAGAATTTGTATTAAAAAATAGCAATCCTATATGGAGACTCATTTTTTCACTGTCTCACTGGAATAGGTAAAGGCCCTTGACAGCATGTATCTTTTTTTTTTTTTTCAGATGCTATTTTTCTGCAACTGTGTCTAATTGCCTTTGACATTTACAATCTTTATTACTTGAAACTTCTAAGAAATGTTGCATTTCCCTTTGCATGTGACCAAAAATGCCAATAAATAAATCCATTAGACCTAGGTAGCTTTGGGAGCCAAACTGCTAGATGAAACACATTTTTGCAGCTGATTGCTCTTTCAGCAAACAATAGAACTACAGGGACAGCTACAGTGAAAAAAAGTATGAATGAAGACAAATCAAAGTCAGTTTACAATTTAAATGATGTAATGGTAATGTCTTGGAAATATTACATATACATGTAATGTCTGTGTAGTCCTCAGTGAATTCTGGGGCACATATAGTATTTCTATAGTCATCAATAGGTCACTGGTTAGGCAAAATGTATTTTAAAAATAGTGATTTTCAAGTAGGGCTTGAATTGTAATGGGATAGCAAAATAGTTCAAAACAACTTCTTACAAAGTTTCTACTTGGTTTATTATTTATTATTATTGGTTTGTACCATTTTATTACAAAAAGACACAGTTACTAAGAGGTAGAGTTGTTTCTTAAGTAAACCAATGAGATTTTGGGAGAATCTGGGAGTATTAGTATTGCTGTGGGGACTATTCCTGTCTGAAAAAGATTCTTCACATTTTCAGACATCAAATAAAGTGATCAAGCCCCAACACTACAAATAGCTGCTGCCACTCTTTCCTTTTATCTATATTTTTTGCTGTAGAGAATGTTTATTTATTCAGTATTCTCTCTCACATTTTTCCTCTTGCTGATTGTGCTGTTCACCAAAAGTTTTTAGATTTTTTAAAAAAAAA
Organism: Lithobates sylvaticus; assembly: GCA_028564925.1. Taxonomy (NCBI): domain Eukaryota; kingdom Metazoa; phylum Chordata; class Amphibia; order Anura; family Ranidae; genus Lithobates; species Lithobates sylvaticus. The sequence goes on along the minus strand of CM053026.1, from coordinate 577,940,309 downwards.
TGTCATTGCGTCCATTCCCTACCAACCCAAATAGGGCAAACAATCTTCATTATCCTCTTCCCTGTTGATATCTAAAGCTGTACCTTAAGTGCCCAATGTCACCAGAACACCACTAAAAACAAAAATATTATTAAAATAAAGAAAAATACCCCAAAATCAATATTAGTTTTATCCAGACACTTCCAGGCCCTCTCTGATAAGGGATGGGCCAACAGTTTGGTCCAAACATAGGTTCCAACGGAACTTTTGCCATTTGGCAGGAGCCCAAAACCATATACAGTATAGAAGCTGCATTTCTAACTTGCCTTATCCTTCCCAGAAACTAATATTTTAATCCAGTTTGTATTGCTGCCCCTATCTGTGTTTGCTTGACCTTGTTGGAATGGCCTTACAAAGAAAAAAAAGTACACATTTTAAATAAAAAAACTATAAAATGTGTAAACATGTAAATAATCATAAAATGCAGCTGAAAATTGTATTGGGACAGAGAATATGTTACTAGGGGGCCACACAAGCCAGGAGCTTAACTATAAATATGTGAGCAGTTTCAGGGAATGTTTTCTTCAGTTATCTCATCAAAACCTTTGTTGTAGACATTCTGCAGTAGTTCTTAGCCAAGTTTTATTCAGGAGCTCTTTAGACCTTTCTGCCACTGAGAACCACTGGAATTTATGCCTAACAACTCATCAGATATAAACAACTACAAGTAGTCAGTTTCATCTGCAACCTGCCACAAAAAGAACAGAATACCACTAAATATGTCAGCCTTCCCCCTGTGTTGTGAAAGGGCAGGCAGTCTATAACCTTAGGTTTTCTACATGCTGCTATACCTCTAAAGCCCCTGGCTATAATATAAATAGGTATAAAAAATATAAATAGATGCTAAGTGCCTGGGAAAAGAAAGATTATGCAGGCAAAGCAGCAGAATCGCAAAGCCACCAAGCCCCTGCCCAAATACTGCCTTCATACCAGAAAATACAGGAACAAATTAATATAAATACATATAAAAAAATAAAAAAATAAGTAAAACATTTTTCACTAGATTATATGGGAGGGTTGGAGTGCAAAGATCTTTGATCACGGTAATGTTTATAGTGTTTTTTGCAGCTCCAAGTGGCAGCTGATGCCCAATCTGAAGCTGTACTGTCCAGCTACTGTCTGATATTTGTGGCTATTGTCTCTTAAATATTACACTCAAATTCCTATTGGAACATAAACCTGTCTCCTCTCTACCTCTAATATTGCAGTCCAAGCAAGTAATACTGTCCAGCCACTGAACAATATTTTTGCCTCTTGTCTCTCAGGTCTCTCAGGTCAGAGAGTGAAAAGTCTGGTGCAGTTCTGCATAGAAACAAATCAGCTTCCAGGTTTTTCTTCCAATTGAACAATCTGAAGTTAGAAGGTGATTGGCTACCATGCACAACTTAGACAGATTCTCAGTGCTCCACCTTTAGTAAATCTCACCCTATGAAACTGTCCATATATGAGCAAATTGAGCAAACCACATTGACCAGCATGACAAACCTAATGGCTTGACCTTTTATCTACAACAGGGTTGTCCATACACATTTATCTAATTCATATTCAATTTAGCAACAAACTAATTTAAAAAGTCAAACACCATTTTTCTAAGTATATGTGAAGCCAGGGTGAGGCTGAGAGTACCGTGGTCACACTACCTAGTTGGCACACAGAAAGAATATGAGACAGTGGTCCTAATCATTTCCTACTATAACCAAGTTTTGGATATGCATACAGTGCACTTTAAATGTTTGTCAAATGCTATAACATATACATTTAAAAAGTTGCTAAAAATTTAAAAAATATACACAATGCATACTGTATACTATGCAGTAATAAGTAGGAAAGTGTTCCTTATGCCCTGTATTGTTTTGATGTTTTACAAAGGCCTCTTTCAGAATGCGGTGTTCAGAAATTCTATTTGTAACACTATCTGCCATATTTCATTAATTAGGCTCCAGAGTGCTGTTTTAAAGATGTGATGTTGAGATGTCTGCCTATTTTGTTAGTTGGCAGTTCCCTGGAAAGTTTTTCATTGGGGTTTTGACCATGTCTTACAAAAACAGATGAACATATTTCTAGAAGGATCATTAATGTTCCTCTTTACTTTGAAAAAGATTCTAGAACCGTAGCCTGTGTGCCTTGCTGGAGGCACCTGGGCTGGAGCTAAGAGCTGTGAGGGCCTGACCCCCTTTAAGTTGTGTGCCTGTGGAATCAAGCTTTGTCAAGATTTGTGGAGAGTTGCTTCAGTTTAAACTATGTGCTCTTGAAATTGAACACCACCCAGAGACTGTCAGCACCGAGAAGCCTATATGTTCAAATGTAAGGTATTCTATCTACTTGTCCCTTCATCTCAAGTTCTAATAATGTTTTTGACAAGTTACCTAAGGACTGGACCTGCATTACTGCAAGACTGAAATAGGTGAGTTGCCTTGGAACAAGGTGTTCTTACAAGGGGGTCCCACTTTCAAAGCTCAAGGTCCATATAAATGGAGGCACCAAAATTGACATAATTCAGGAAAGTCCACTATTTCCTACCTATGCAGAGGCTCAGATATTGTAGTTTATCTAGGTACTTACTGAGTGAAAATGTAAACAACCAAAAGAGGTAGATATTACCATACCCCTCTCTTTTTCCAATACAAAAAACAGGATCACATATAGTATTTTTATAGGATATATAACCTCTAGTATTTGCAATATGAGTTAAGTGAAAAGGAGTCCTGTCTGTGTTTCTCTCCATTGTTATAAAGCTATTATCTCTGTGGAATGCTCATCACAAGAATAATTCAATTTAACACTAAAACATCACTTTCATGGGGGAAAAAGTATCAAGCATTAAAAGTCAAAGATAGAATGTCTGTGGCAGTATGAGTTTGAGTTTTATCGCTAGCATAATAAGAAATATGTTTGCCTTTTACTAATCCTTAGAGTGTTCGAAAAGCAGTTTTATAAAAGCAATCTTTCTCCATTACCATTTCAGTGTCTAGAATATTTCCAAGTTCAGTTTTCTGTATGGATGGAAGAAAATCACACATGAAAATGATGAAACAGAGTTTCTCTGCAATTGTATCTTTGCTATTTTATGCTCATATGTTTCTCAAGAAATATGTTTTTCCTTTTATAATTACAGTATAAACAAATACAATATATGTATACTCTTAAATATGTGTTTTTTTTTTTTCAAATAGACCATGTGAATTTTGTAAATATTTGTAAATTATAGGTGATAGTAAACTGTACCAAAAACGGACTGCCAAAAATGAGAACAAACACTGGCTTATTTAGAAATTAGTAAAGTTAAGAGTTTTTACCTTGTGTGGCCTGATTTATATGCAGTAGATATCAGTTAACAAAATTATAAATCATATCAAAATAATATCATGACATTTTTTATCAATTACAACATCTGTTTTACTGTTTTCATTACAAATTAATAAAAATAGAGCACACAATACAGCCAAAGATACAGGCCAGACAGATAGTCTGGCAGTCCTATGAATGAATAGCCATTACGTGTAGGCCTTCAGATATGCAGTGACCCATCTATATGTTCTTTAGCATTAGGCAGGGATTTCAATATTTAAACCCTATTTACAGGCACATGCTCCTTTAAGTCCTTTTCTTAAGGCTCCATCGGCCCCTGGACACTCGCAGGGAAGATACGTTTCTCAACTTCCCTCCCTCAGGAGCTCAGAAAGGCCATAATTAATGAGCAACAGGTAGCTGGACAGATGATCTCCAACCAGGTGAGGGGCCCTCCACACCAGTTTGTGGACAGCCAGGCAGAAGCCTAATAGCATACAGCTTCTCCAAAAGACCCAGCTACTGAGGGGAGCCCCACCATGATTGCTACTAGAGTACTGCAGTTCCAGTAGGGTGATATTGCTATGCAGCCACATGCTACCCTGAATAAGTCACAGAGACATTGCTGTAAAGAGCCCATGTTTGTGTAGCTTTCATAATCAGTTTTGCAGTATTCTGCAATGTATGTGTGTTCTTTACCAAGCTGACCCTATTTTGCATTTTAAATTTAACTTAGTACCTGTTTGACAAAATGCAAGTGACAGCTACTCTCTGGCCAATCATCGACCTATTATGCATTATGTTACAATGTTTTCAGTACCCTAGATATGGAGACTTTTATGCAACGTAATTTAAAAATGAACTCTATCTGAAAGAACTAGGGTTGTAGGAATCTCTCTTAATTCCTCAGTTCAGGTAATACTGTACACCAAGACCCTTATTAGAATCAGTCGAACGGCCACTGGAAGTCCGACACTAAAAACATGGGGAGCAATTGTGTCATTTTTTTTTTTCACAGGGTCTTTCTTGTAATAATTAGTCATGACAACTGTTTTCTATGTTTTAGAAGCTCATATTCTGTGTTTTTCTTCTTAAAAATAATCCAAATACAAATAAATTTACAAGATTCAAAAGTTAAGATCAATAAATTTCAGTGGACAGATCAATTTTTACACAGCCATTCTCCATACTTGCCAGTCATATTGGCTACTGTTTGTATAATGAATTTAGGGTATGCTATACATTAATATTTTGATACCAGCCTACTGTGAATGTTCTTCAGAACTTCAGCAGCTGGTACATGCTTCAAGAGAGGACCAAAATAATTGATCACTTCTTCAAAACATCAGACTTATGGTGCTGGACATTTACTTTTACTGCACTTTTTAGGTCTAAGGAAGCTGCAACAAAGGGAGAATATATGCAACTTACTTCCCCCAGTGGTAAATAAGTAAGTGATGTGTATTTCAGATACGATGGGCCATTGAATTCCTTATTCAATTAGTGCATTTAAATGAGTTAAACATGATCCGCAATCAGCTTGTCATGTGCTTGGTCTCATTTTATAATAAATAATTCTATTTAAATGTGCACGCCATCCTATATTTTTTTTTCTCTGGTTTTAAGCTTCAGAATGGCAGTCTCATAGAGATTCATTTTAGAATTACAGCATAATATACTGGGAGTTTTATCCTTTTATTCATTGAATGGAATATTGTAATAAGACTTGCTACAAGATTAAAATCAAAAAGATTTGTAATCTCTACAGCACATGATAAAAAGCTTTTGCAAGACATTTTTTGTCTTCACTAGAGTAATGACAGAGCAACTATTTGAAGAACAACAATACCTTTTATAATAAAGAAATTGCAATGCACTGTTTGCATCTAAATCTGTAAAACAACATAACCCCAGGTTTCGTGCAGTGGTTTGAATTTCATTTACATGGGGACCAGTGTTAAAATAAAAACCAGCAGTGTGCATCTACCTCTGTTCTTCCTTTGGAAAACAATTTAGGCAGCAGGTACAGACAAAGCATGTCTCCTACTGATTTCTAGTAACCCAAAACTGTGCAGGCACAGATGACTGAGTATTCTAGGTGCTTGGCTCAACATCAGCTAATTAGCAGCCCTCATATCTTCAGAAACAAAGACAAAGGTATTTGTCATATGTGTGTCCCATTGGGAAAATTTACTTTACTTCCTGTTCCAGTAACAAAAAAGAAGTGAAGGGAACTTTTCCCAAAGACAGATACAAAACTAAAAATCTGAAAGATTTTATCCAAAATTAAAGAATAAAGGTTCAGTCAGTGGTTCATGAATCAGATATTTGTCTATTTTAAGTGCAGCATACTAAGTATTTTATCAGTGTAAAATGTTCAGACGTTTGTTACTTCTCACAGAGATCATAGTACTTCTTTGCTCTCCAGAAGGACAGTGTCAACTTTGTTCAGGCATTATCAATATCAGCATCATATGGTTCAGGTATGACACAGTCATATAAATCTGGTAGTTGTGTAGCCTTTGCTTGCAAATGTCTTACACATATCAGCCCTGCTGTAGCCTCTCACCTTCTCTGCTACTGCAAAGTTACAGTGATATGCTTCTTTTTTTGCCTGCAGCAGACTTGCAATATCATCTCAGCCTAGGCATGTTTCTATTTAATAAAAGGTGAAGCTTTAAATTATAGTGTTTCTGTATCAGAAACATGTAATCATAAACATGTAATAAAGAAACTTAAGTCTAATGGAAACACAGGATTTTGTTTAAAATTGGTAGCTGGTGAACTCTTAAACTATAACCATTGTCCTACTTCCTATCCTTTGGAAATTACAGAAAATCCACAACATCCCTATCCCTAGCGCACAGTCAATATGTTGTTAAGGAGCGTAGCCGGGGAGCCAGGAAGCCGGTCACTGAGTCCTGAGTCGGTCACTGAGTCAGCTGTCAGCAGACTTCCCTGCTGACAGCTGAATGGAAAAAACAAAACATTGCCGAATAGAAAAAAAAATGAGGCCCCCCCCAAACCATACCAGGCCCTTAGGTCGGAATCTGAAAGCCCCCTTTAATGGAGGAAACCCCCATATCCCACCCCCCCCATGTGAATTGGTAACAGGTACATTGTACCCCTACCATTTCACAAAAAAAAGTGTAAAAAATAGTAAAAATGACAGGAGACACTTTGGGACAAGTCCTTTATTAAAAAAAAAAATTAAAAATGTCCCGCAATGTAAATCCATCTCACGCTACCCGACAAACCGAAAATAGAAAAAAAAACGCAACAGCTCCGCCTCTATTGGAGGCTCCCACCGAGTGGCGCTTCTTCTTAATTATGTCACTGGGCGGGGCCACCCAGTGACATAAATGGGTGACCCTGCCCCCCTCTGATGCCATGTGACGTCAGAGGAAGGCAAGGTCGTTTACGGCACCTGTTTTTCTTGGATGGCGAGGACTCTGCCTCGCGCTGCCGGCCGCTCGTGCCTCCACACCACCGAATCCCCGTCCCTCCGGCAGGCGCGGGAAGGGAGGGAGTTCCACGTTGTCCTGGATGCTACTTCATGTAGAAATCTTCTCTGCAGGATGCCCACTCCTTTTTATGGTGCAGATCTTCTGGCATGGCATTGGTTAATAGATTCCAGTCCCCTCCTCCACTCTTATCCATGAAGCAACAAGTAGGGGGCTAAGGGGTGGCGTGGGCTATCCAGTCCTTAATGGACAGGGTCAGGCAAAGTGTCTATACCAACACGGGGTGTTAATACATTTCTGTCAATAGCACCGTTTCCCTGCAGGAAGTATACATAAATTATTATTTTTTCCAGACTTTAGTTCCGTTTGATGTGACCTGGTACTTGACTGCCCGAGGACTAGTATGAACTAATAAAGTAGTGGAAAATAGCATCATTAGTCTAAGCCTCCTTATATAAGTACTAAGGTACAGGCATCCTTTGAAAACAATGGGATTGGGAGTATTAACTTTTCAAAGTTAATTCTTTTAATTTGTAAGAAAAATATGTTTACATTACCTTATAATTTATTGGGTATTCAAAGTGAACAGAACACATCTTTTTTTATGTTATTTACGTTTTATGTTAAGCTCAGTGAACATTCACTTTGCAAAGTAAATATTCACTTTGCAATGTGGACAGACTCTATTTTGTTAGTAAATAAACACCACTGTCTAAATCCAGGAGTAGCATAACTGATATTTCTTAAGCATTCCTGAACAAGTAAATGGCAGGAGAGCTTTAAATTTAATCTATCAGTTATTTTAAGTAACATGTCAAATTTTGGATTAAATTGTCCGTTAATTAAATGCATATAGTAGTATTTCTCTGATGGTTAACTCCCCAACTAGAGCAAAATTATGTCTATGGACTTGGAAAAAATGCATGCACAGCACAGACTATGTGTTTTGGGATTACCATTATGTACAAGTGAACTACATTTCCATGAATTTTTACACATAAGCATTTTTCTTAAAGGAGTCCAAAATAAATTACTTCATCATCTTGGCTGCCCAAGTGTTCTAACCCACAGTATATTTATCCGCAGCGTTATTAATCTAGAGAAACACTGCACCTGTGCAGTGAAGTAATGTTGTATTTGTCGGTTTTGAGCCAGAACGGAAAACAATGTGACCTTGTCGATCGAGATGTGCTACATATGTCTGTGTTTTTATGGGGTGATTTTTAAATGTAATTATGGAGGTATGCAGGTATGGTGTAATTTACAGAAACTAAATATATATAAAAAAACAGCTACATAATTATTAACATATGTAGGGCAATGAGTCACCTTGATGCTGCCTAAACACCAAATCTGTCAGGTATTCAACTATGATGATATAATACATATGTCTGCAGTTTATGGTAAACTGGGAAATATATACAGTTATTTTTTAGCTCATGCCTAGTTTAAACTACTTTAGGATTAGCCAGAAATAAATCCATGAGCAGGTTCATGGTGTTTGTAGAGATAGCAAGATAACCAAGGGGTCATATACAGCCTTGGATAAAAATTAAGTATTTTGATAGATTGCAATATATGCCTGAGTAAACAAGTACATAATTCAGTAGATGTAAATTCTAAATTATATTTATGTTATAAGTGTCACTTGTGCAAAGTGTCAAAAAACTAAAGATAAGAATAAAAAGAAAACCAGGATGTGGGTGTGGGTGAAAAAAAAAAAAAGACGAGAAAAACAGTCAGTAATTACCCAATGCTAGGATACTGCAGCATTAATGGTAAAATGCACCCTAGTGCTAAACTCTTCTGGTGTTTTAGGCCCCTTTCACACTGGGGCGGTTTTCAGGCGGTACAGCGCTAAAAATAGCGCCTGTACACCGCCTGAAAAAACCGGCCCCATTCACTCCAGTGTGAAAGCCGGCGGGCTTTCACACTGGAGCGGTGCGCTAGCAGGACCGCAACAAAAGTCCTGCTAGCAGCATCTTTGGAGCCGTGAAGGAGCAGTGTATTTACCGCTCCTATACCGCTCCTTCCCATTGAAATCAATGGGAAACCGCGGGGATACCGCCCGCAAACCGCCGCTGCAGCGGCGCTTTGCGGAGGTTTTTAACCCTTTTGCGGCCGCTAGCGGGGGTTAAAACCACCCCGCTAGCGGCCGCATACCGCGGGTAAAACGATGGTAAAGCAGCGCTAAATATAGCGCTGCTTTACCGTCGCCGCACCGCCCCAGTGTGAAACCAGCCTTAGTGATATTGCTTCTCTTCTCTATGAGAGGAATCCCATGTCATTGAGTGGACACACATCGAGTGGACACACATAAGCCTTGCAGACCTAAATTACATTTAGCCTTCTAAAGCAATTGCAATTTTCATTATTTGTTTCATCCCAGTGCTTCTGCTCATCTGCAGCCTCTTTGCAGCTGTTTTTTTTTGTATACAGTAAAACCTTGGATTGCGAGTATAATTCATTCCGGAAACATGCTTGTAAACATGCTTGTAATCCAAAGCACTTGTATATCAAAGCAAATTTCCCCATAAGAAATAATGGAAACTCAGATGATTTGTTCCACAACCATTTATTCATAGGTCTTTCCGTTTATAATCCATATAAAAAGTTTATAGCAATGTGATAGGTTGTGTAACCATAAAATGTCCATCCACAAATGGCAGCCTCCACAAGGGGATTAGAAGCAAAATCCAGCAGGAGCTCCAGAGTATAAAAGAGAAGAGAGGCGCCTCTAAGTGTAGAAATATGGTTACATTTAATGAAGGTACAACATTTAGCAACTCAAATGCTTTCGAAAAAGCACATCTAAGTATGCAGGCATGCAGGGGGGTAAAGCTGTCCACATAGGTCGTCCTCCGCACCGCTAGCTCTCACCGCTGTCAGTCTGCAATCATGACCGGGAAGACTACCCTGAAAGCGAGACTTGAAGCACTCATGGAGCGCATCCACAAATGGCAACCTCCATGATTGATTATTAAAACAGATCTTTCGAAAAAGCACATCTTATTTTTTTGCCGACCAGCAAAAGGCCCTGGAGCACCAGGACAATGGAATTGCCCACAAAATGACCCAATTTTGGAAAGCAACCACCCCAATGTATAATCTATGAGGCATAATGAGTCTTTTGAAGGGTTCATTTTTTTCCAGAAGTTTTTGGAAAATGTGGACGTATTTAGCTCAGCAGTCTGGGCCTCTTTTCAACATATCTGCTTCCGACGACAGGCTTTCAGCCTCTGCCAATAACATATCAAGAGTGTTAAAGGTACTATTCATGGTGTGGTACATCAATATATACTGTATAGTAGATTCTGTGTATTTTCAAAAATACTGTACATATACACATCTGTAGTTTTTCAGCAGTAAAAAACCTTGTGGTAGCATTTCAAAACCCCTGTCATTGTTCTAATAATACTAGTTTTGGTGTCCTTTAGTACAAAGGAAATAGATACGATTGTTTATTTGAGCAATGTACACATTTGTAGCTATTGCCATTGTTTTAGAGGAGCTTTTTTCAAACATTTTCAAACATTGGACCCAGGCTATGTCAATGAGGATTGACAATAGCTTTAACTTTTTACATGTTCGGCCGATGTCATTGTCATGTATAACCATGGTTCAACTGAGGAAGGGCTCTGCCACAGGGGACTCCACAAGACCAAGGGAGGACTCTGCTGGGGGGGGGGACCTATAAGACTAAGGAAGGGCTCTACCAGGGGGGATGTGACAAAAACAAGGAAGACTCTGCCAGAATGGATAGCAATGTAAGCCACACTACAAAGAGAGAAACAGTAGTCCTGCTAGCTATGGAATATGTGGATCAGTTCTAACAGAAGCTAAGTGACTTTTTGTAAATACTTTTAGCATACCATTGTCAGTTTTTATTTGCTAAAAAGATTCGGTAGCGAGGGTATAACACTGACCCTGGATCTTGCCCTTAACAAAAAGAAAGTAGCCTTCAGGGTCTGCTCATATTTCTGTCGGTACTAAGGGGCATTGTTTATGAATAGCTATTGTAACTCCTCTGGCCCTAGAGATGGGTGAGGGTGCATGGAACCATTGATTATATGGAAAAAGAGGCATACGAGGGGTCGACCCTGCCATGAATTATGTCTCTTGCAGAAATACTATCTTTGCCTCTTACCAATCAAGCAGAGCCCTCTCACATTATACGATAGAATCTTCATTCTACATGTCATTCTCTCACTACTTCCATTAATCACTTACTATGCTGCTACTCCTGATTGATGTCTGTTCCAAGCATTCTGAACTCTGTCGCCTTGGATGCATCTGTTGAGGAGAAAAAAAAAAAACACACAAAACCATCTAAAACCCATAACCCACTGTGCCACTGTCTATGGCACATTCCCCCTAAAGGGAGGATGAGTCCACGCAGAGGTGTACCACCTGTGCACTTCCGCCTCTTGGCAGAAAACATAGTTCCTTATTTTGGGACCAGCCTAATGGGGGAAAGATGTATAAAAACATACCTCGTGAACCCTGGGCTTCCATTTGTGTTCTTATAACACTCTTATTTAGCCATAGTTCAGCACATTGCCTCTAATATCCCCAATGAAGGGGCAAGAAAAGAAAAAAAGAAGAAATATTTTTGGAGGAGGAAGGGCAAAAAAAGGGGAAGAAAAGGGGGGGGAGAACAGAGGAAAGTAAAGCAAAACAGCATACCCCCTCCCCCCACCTAAAGAATATCCCCCTCCCCAATCAATTCTAGGCAATCTGCTCCTTTCCTCTTAACCTTTTTAACTTTATCCCCCTACTCAGGCATGTCCTTCTAAGACCAAATTATAGTCCTATCTCTCCACATCGATCTTCCGTCGACCTTTAACCGGCACTTGTTGCCATCATTTTGGTTGTTGTAGTGATGGTTTACAACTATTCAGTCTCCAATCCGGAAAGTCTACCAAAGCGAGTTCCAGCACCTCTGTGAAGTGTTGCAAATCATCTTTAGACTTAAGTGTTCATTTTTTCCCATTTTGTGTTGCTATAACCTTAAAGGGATATCCCCAACGATATTAAACCTCAGCTGCTTGCAAAAACTTCCAACAAGGCTTTAATCATTCTTCGTTACATAAGAGTTCTATATGATAGATCTGTAAATAAAGCAATTTGTGCACCTTCAAAATCAAGCGTAGGTTTATTGTGGACTGCTTTAATGATGGCTTCTTTCACTGGATATGTATGTAAATTACAAATGACCTATCTTGGTCTTTCTGCATTTTGGGGGGTAGGGGTGAGGGCACAATGGACTCTATTTTAATCTTATCCGGTGCGGATGGCCCCAGAATTGACTGGAACAAGCTGATCACCTTTGGAAGCAATTCAAGATGCTGTTTCATTTCAGGCAAGCCCCTTATATGTATATTTTGCCTACGATCTCTATTTTCTTGATTGTTCATCTGATCCAACAGAGAATTTAACACTTCCTCATGATATTTTGTCATATCTTGTATATCAGCCACTCCTTGTCTAATATCATCCTGGCCCATCTCCATTTCCTCCACTCTATGTCCCAGTGTCCCTATTACCTCTCTTAACCCCTCCACAGCCTGCTTGCAGGATAATTCAACAACAGTTATAAGTAGTTGGATATCTTTCTTTGTGGGAAGTACTCTCAAATGTTCTCTTAAATCCCAGTCCACCATTAACTCTGGTTGAGATGAACTTGGTTCATTATTAAGGTCACAATACAAGGGGTTAACATACTGCACCTGCCCTGTAGAGGCTGTCTCTGGATTCATCACAAGTCCTTTGCTGATTTTTGCAGATTCACTGCTGGGCTTTGTACAAAGCTTTCACCTTCCAAGGGTTCAGCCATCCCTCTCGGCATTCCCTCCACCTCCTGAGGGTTCGGATCCCCTCCAGCACGTTCGCCCTCCGGGTCCACAACTTTACCCATGTGAGCCACAGGGTCTCTCCCTTTTCCCAAGGGTTCCCTCTCCAGGTCCATGCAACCCTGCCCCGGGCTTAGGGATACACGGCTGGTACTGCAACTTCCCTTCCCAATCCTGTTGCTCCTCGGCCCTGTGCAGGGGAATCACGTCCGGTCCTCCCCGATCCTCCCTTCAGGTCAGGGGAGCCGAACCTCCTTCCCTCCTGGGCCGTGATCCTCCCACTTGTACTGCCTGGATTCATGCTCTGCGCCATAAGGTAAGCTCTAAGCCTGTTCACCTTGCTCTTTCCCCTGCTGCAGAGTGGGAGTGCAGCTGTGTTGCGTCGTGTGGACATGCCGTAAATGGTCAGTAGCATGCTGAACACCGCTGCCTATCTTCCTGGGGCCCGAGGATCACAGAGCAGCACGCTCACTTAGCGTGTCTGTTCCTGCCACTCCCCGCAAAAAATAACACTGGTCTACTTAACCCATCACTCCTGACATCTTGCAGGAGATATAATTTTCTCAAACTGCAAAACCCAACCCAGACAGAACATTGTCTAGGTCTTCCTGCCTGACACCATGATAGTGGTTTAACCGCTAACCCCAGCATTCACAAGATCAGCCTTCTATGGGACAGTGGCGATCAGGTTGACTCACATGACTTCCATCTCCTAATCGGCCCAGAAGGGAAAATTTGAACAAGTTCTTCTACAAGTGACTGACTCCATTGCCTGCGCCCACTATAAACCCTGCATCCTTCTCCAGGTGATTAACTGATTTAACTGATTTGCATAATAACGATGTTAAAATCCAACACCTAATTCTCATTCCGTTCACATTCCCAGATATCCCACTGTCATAGCCCTGGGGGCCGTAAGTTGTAACAGTTTGATTCTGCTTCTCACGGTTCAAAGATTAGCTCTTGCCCTATGTCTCAACTTTACAAAGCAATGCTGTTTGTGACCTCAGTTTTCTATTGTATAAAATGAAAGCTAGATGTATTGCTCCACCATATTTGAGCTTTTTTTTAATCAACAAAAAAGTTTTTTTATTGATGATAACACAAGGCATTACATGGTGTGTAAGACATATGTATGACATTTAAATACATATAACGAGAGTACCAGGAGTCTTAATTTTTTCCCACTAAAATAAAATGTCCGCAACTGTAAGGTTAATACTGTTATCGTACTCCCTCACTAAGAGGAGCTTTAATAACCTCAAAGAGACCACTGTCTTGTTTTTACAAGACTGGTCATATAAATGGATGAAAAATTGAATCCTCTCGCGCCATCTACTGGTGAGTTAAGTGTTTCCACCCACGCATGTGCTGGAAGGCATAGCTATCATTAAATGCACAGAGATTATTGGTCAAATATGAGCAACCTACCTAAAAGCTGTTACATCTCCTATATGCATGAGGCACAGGGATATTTTAACTAGCACGAGAGAGCAATGTGATAATGATATTTGGTTGCTGATACCATTAACTTTTCCAAAAAGCTAGGGCCAAAAAAAAAAAAAACAATTGCATTATATACCTATAACCTCATGAGGTGTAGAGCTGTCAGGTCCTTTGCAACCCGAATAAATTGCACCCTGTGAGATCGCACAATCAGATCACTGTCCGGCCATATTAATATTATTATTATTACTAAGCTCAATGTAGAGGCCATTCCCCAACAGTGACCTATGATATAGGGTTAAGTCATTGTAGAATCACTTAACTACTCATTGCCATTTTTCAAAAATTCTACTACTCTACCAACACCAGAGAAGCCCTTCTATGTCTTTATGCTGAATGCCCTTTCCTGGCAGTTTTTTTTTTTTTTTTACATTAAAGATGTTTATTGAAGTTTTATATCATACATTGAAGTAAAAAAAAAATACCAACAAAAAAAGAATAAACAAAAGTATTGAATACATAGAAGCACAGAACCAGAGCACGTACAGTAGTATATCCAAGTCATATATACAGTAAATTATGTAGAAGCGAATTTTGTGGTCCATAAATTCCACATTTCGTCAAACTTAGCGCATTTAAGCGAGTTTATTGCCAAAAGCCTTTCAAACGTGTGATTTTGGTGAACTTTCCTGGTGACATCAGTAATATTAACAGTTGGAACAGTTTTCCAATGTTGTAAAATCAAAGATCTAGTAGTCAATAATATGTGGGACACCACATGTCTCATACAGTATGGAAATGTTTCTAACCCTATTAGCAGGATAGCCATTGTTGGTGTAGGGGGTGTAATTATACCCGTTATGGATGATATAAGTGTGAAGGTTTGGTTCCATAAACTGGTGATGCTTGGGCATTCCCAGAGGAGGTGGAAAATATGACCTTTGTGACCGCAATTTCTCCAACATAGCGGAGAAGTATCTGGAAACATTTTGGCTAATCTGCAGGGGGTATATTGCCAGCGATTAATTATTTTAAGTGATGTTTCCCAGTGGTTGGTACAATGAGAGGATTTTTGTATAACATTAAATGCGAATAGCCATTGGTTATCAGTAATCGTAGTTCCCATGTCGGTGTCCCATTTCTTGTGTGCAGCCGATTTGACGAATACTCTTTTATTGTTTAAAAGGTTGTAGTATAGTGATATACCCTTTTTCCCCTGCGGACCGTTGGTGATATGTTGCCACACTGAGGTGGGTAAAGACAATGTACGAATTGGGTTGTCTTTCATAAAGTGTGCTACTCGCAAGCATGTGAACAGCATATGATTGGGCATTTTATATTTGGTCATCAGATCCGTGGCTGACATTGGGTTAGAATTGTGGAGTAGATCCTCAACGTTAGATAACCCAAGGGAGGGGAACTTCTTCAGAGATAGCATAGGGATGTTAGCTTCTATGATACTCAGTGGGAGGTTATTGGTTATGGCTTTGCTGTTGCCCATGGGTCGGGAGAGTAAATATCTCCAGGCTCGTAATGATACGGCAATAGTGGGTGGCAATTTCTGCAGGTTCCATGGTAACCATTTGTCTCCCAGTAGTACCGTACGCAAGTCAGGTATTGGGGCCAGAGAAGTTTCTACGTCTACCCATAAAGGTCCGTCGTCTGAAGGGGTCCAGTGTTTAAGTTGGTCGAGTCTGGTAGCCCAGAAATAATCTTGTATGTCCACAAGACCTGCACCGCCTACTGATTTGTGGGGCAGTAGGTTGGTCCGTGAGCACCTGGCTTTCTTACCCCCCCATAATAGTCGCCATTGAAGTCTAGATAGAGATGTCAGGTAGGCTTTCGGGATGTCAAGTGGGAGAGCTCTAAATACGTATAGAATTTGTGGGAGAATGAACATTTTATATGCCGCTAGCCTACCGAGCCAGGACAGTTCTTTTTTGGCAATGTTGTCGATTTGAGGTCCTATCTTAGATAGGAGGGGTTTCATATTGGTTCCAACCATTGTGGTAAGTTTATCAGTCAGGATGATACCCAGGTATGGTAGACCTTTGTCTGTCCACGTGTAAGGGAGGTCCTGTCGTAGTTTAAGACAGTCTCTTGATGTGAGGCCCATATTCAGGATGAGGGATTTGGAAAAGTTCACTTTATAGTAGGAAACTTCCCCAAAGGTGTTTAGTATGTCGTGAACTAGAGGGAGTGAGGAAAGAGGTCGAGTCAGCATTAAGATCACATCGTCCGCAAATAAGTTAATAACATGGGATTTAGAGCCTATCTGGAAGCCAGCGATATCCTCATGAGATCTAATGGTCTCCGCCAGGGGTTCAATCATAAGGTTGAATATCGTCGGGGATAGTGGACAACCCTGGCGGGTACCATTGGTAATCCAGAACGGATTGGACAGCATGCTGGATGTATATACCTGTGCCGACGGGCAGGAATACAATGCTAGTACTGCATTTAATATAGTACCACAGAAACCAAATTTAGTTAAAGTCATAGACATATATTTCCAATGCACCCTGTCAAACGCCTTCTCTGCGTCTATGGACAGCAGCAGAGAAGGTGTTTGAGTACGTTCAACATGATGAATAATATTAATGATTCTTCTTGTAGCGTCTGAGGTTTGTCTCCCCTTCACAAAGCCCATCTGGTCGCGTTGTATGAGGGACGGTATAAAGACAGATAAGCGTTTGGCGATAAGTTTAGCATATATCTTAATGTCCGTATTCAACAAGGAAATTGGACGGAAATTAGATGGAGTGGTGGGATCCTTACCTGGTTTAGGTAGCGTGACTACATAAGCCCTTAGCATTTCTGGGGGAAAGGATGCTGAGTCAGCTGCTTTGGCAAAGACTGATTGTAAGTGTGGTGAGAGGTGAGCTTGGAAAATTTTAAAATATTCATTGGAAAACCCATCTGGTCCAGGTGACTTACCAGTAGGTAATGTAGCTATAGTGGTAGCTATTTCGGATGCAGTGAATGGTGAGTTCAGGGAGGATAATTGATCCTCTGTCAAAGAGGGTAAATTTCGTTTTTTGAGGAAGTTGTGTATGTTTTCTGACGTGGGTTGAGGTGTGGAGGAGTCGTTTTTGATGTTGTATAAACTACTGTAGTAGTCAGCGAATTGGTTGGCGATATCTTGTGGGTTAATGATTTTGTGTTTGAGAGTGGGGTGGAGCAAGTGGGAAATTCTCGTTTTCACACGTGCAGCTTTAAGTCTATTTGCCAGGTATTTGCCAGCTTTATTGGCATTGGCATATGACGTCAATTTTAGGCGTCTGAGGTGATAGTCGTATTGTTGGGATAGTAGTGCCCTGAGTTTCTCTCTACAGTGGGAAACCTGATGGGTAAGAGTGGTAGTTGGTGCGCTTTTGTTTTGTTCCTCCAGAGAATGCAATTCCTGTAGGATAGCAGTAATCTGTGCTGTTTTACGCTTCTTTTCTCTGGCTCCTAACTGAATCAAGATGCCCCTCATGTATGCCTTATGGGCATTCCAAAGGGTGAATGTGTCACTGACAGAGTTGGAATTAGTAAGGAAGAATTCCTTTAGTCGATTGGAAATCTCTGTGGAGGTGCATGGGTCCTGCATTAATCGTACATTGCTACGCCAGATGGGTGGGGAAGAGGAGACAACCTGATCGTTAACAGTAATGGTTATGGCAGCGTGGTCGGACCACGTGATATCATGGACGTGTGCTGAGGAGACCTTTTGCAACAACCATTTGTCCGATAGGAACAAGTCAATGCGTGAATAAGAACAGTGTCTGTGCGAAAAAAATGTGTAGTCTCTTGCATTTGCATTCAGGCAACGCCAGATATCAAATAGTTCTGCGTTGTGCAGCAGTTTATTCAGATATGAGGATCTATTAGCCTTGTGAGCGGAGGTATCGAGTTTTGGGTCGACTATGAGGTTAAAGTCACCGCATAGGAGTATGCTGCCATAAGGTTGGTTCTGGACTTTTTTCAGTAATTTGTTGAGAAAACGGATTTGGCGAGAGTTCGGTGCATAGAGGCTAACCAGGGTGTACGGCAAGGAGTTGATGTCGCCTTTAAGAATGATGTATCTACCATTCGGGTCGAGGATGGTTTCTTTGTGTTGGAAGGAGAGGGTGTTCCTTAACGCTAAGAGGACGCCACCTTTTTTATGACCAGGTGTGTTTGCTAGGAACACGTGTGGGTAGTCCTTGTGGGAACATTTGGGGGTTTTGGAGTCCTGGAAGTGCGTTTCCTGGACGCACAGGATGTCTGCCTTGTGTTTTTTAGCTTCCGCCCACATGGACAACCGCTTGGCAGGGTGGTTTAGGCCTTGTGCATTGATGGATAGACAGTTAATAGGCATGTGTTAGTTCAGAGAGAGTTTGCTGGGTCATGTGGTGCACATACTCACTGCGACCATGTATATCGGTATGATGACACGTGTCGGTATCAAGTTTGTTCAGAGCTGGTTGGTGGTTCCGTACTGGTTGAAGTGCTTCAGGGATAAAACTCAAAAAATAAAAACAACAAAGATAGAACAGAGTTAATAGTAAGTAAATACTAATCTCAATAAGAAAGGGATCCATAAACTGATCCATGTGCAGGCAAACTGCTGCTATTGTGAGAGGAGAAGACAGGGAACACAACATAGTGCCCCTGTGTCCGGAGAGAGCTAAATGACGTAATTCGAGTGATTTTTATCCGTGACCACCTGTGTCCTTTTTGGAGGAGCGTTTGCGGGAGACCACTTGCCATTCCTCAGACATTGGGGTTGGTGATGGCATGGGCTGATAGGTGGATGGGGGTATTTGCTCGGGTAAGATACCCCATTGGCGGAGTGCTGCCAAACCTTCCTCCAGTGTGGAGATCAGTATTGAGGTGCCATTGTGGGTGACCGAGAGCTTGGCGGGGTATTTCCACTTGTGGATAATGTTGTGGTTCCTCAGAGCTTTAGTGATCGTCGCCAGGTTGCGACGTTGTTGGAGCGTATGTTTGGAGAGGTCTGGTAGCAATTGCAAGTCAGCATACTGTGGATGCTTGCTGTCGGCCCTGCGCGATACCATCAGTATTTGCTCTTTAATATGGTAGTAGTGGACTCTGAGGAGAACGTCTCTGGGAGTGTTGTCAGGGAGGAATGCTGGTTTGGGGATACGGTGTATGCGGTCCACTATGAGGTCCTGAGGTGACAATGACGGCAGTAGGGTGGAGAACATAGCTTGGGCGTAAGACAGTAGTTGCGTAGCAGGTACTGATTCAGGGATCCCCCTAATCTTTATGTTGTTCCTCCTGGATCGGTCTTCCAAATCTGCGACTTTGTTTTTCAACCATGCGATTTCATCGCTATGGTTGCTATGGGCATCCACCATTGCGTTGAATGATGAGGTAACTTTACTGATGCTGTGTTCAACATGGTCTATTCTGTCACCCAGGGCCTGCACTTCCCTGTGGCAATGATTGATCTGAGCAGTCATGTCAGCATGAAGAGATGCTTTCAGGGACAGCAGCATGTCCTTGAGGACAGTGTCAGAGACCGGTCTGTCTGAGGTAGGGAAAGCAGCAATGGGGTCATGTGTGGGATGTTCTCTGTTTTCCCTCACTGTAGTGGATCTGCTTACCTCCATTGCAGGGTCAGTCAGCAGCGGCCTCTCAGGGGATGCAGTCCTCTGTTTTTGTTTCGCTGGGCTTCTGGTGGAAGGACTGGATGCTCCAGATGAGGTTCCGCTCTGTGAGTTAGTTCCAGAGAGATGGTTAGGGAGTCCGGAACGGCCGTTAGAAGCCCCGGCCCGCTGCTCCGTCGTTATGCCTGTGCCTGAGGCGCCGGCGCCATTTTGTGGAGGCCCGCGCGCCTTAAAGAATTCCTGCAGCTTCTGCGGATGCTGTGGGTTTTTTCGATTGCGGGCCATGTCAGCCGAGTCAGCGGGGTTCTGGGGTGTCAATGCGGTCTTTTGGGCCGTGGATGGTGGGGTATGTCACGGATGAGTTCAGATTCTCTCCGGCGGCCGAGCGGAGCGCTCAGATTAAGCGTCCATGTTGGAGCTCGGTCGCCACGCCCCATCCCCCTACACTCCCCCTCCCTCCCTTTACCTCTCAAAGCTTATCCTCTATCCTAGGCTCTACCTTCTCTCCCGCCCCAGTTTCTGTAGCCCAATTAACAAAGCTAGTAGCTATCTCGATATTTCAATCCTTGACCCTGTAAATGATAACCAGTTTAAACATGGCCCCTATCCACCCCACCGATAAAAGTACTTGTATCAAAATTATTTTGCTTAATGCCTGAGAACTTAACATCCCAGAAAGATGTTCTCCGCTCCTTCTTACAATGCAAAAGAACAAAGCAGATATTATATTCCTGCGGGAAATGCATTTTCGTAGGGATGCCATTCCTAGACTAACGAATAAATGCTATCCTACTCTCCACCATGCAACCAACTGTAAGTCTAAATTGAAAGGTGTTTCCATACTCCTACCCAAACACTGGCCCTTCCAACTCTCTGACACATGGTCTGACGCGGAAGGCAGATATCTTTTTTTGAAGGGGATTACCTTCTTTTGAGCTACAACCCAAATCCTAACTATGTTCCAAGAAGGCACCCTGATTTTGGGAGGTGACTTCAATGAATCTCTAAACCCTCCCCAAGACACCTCTAATGGCTCATCTATCCTTTCCCTTTAAAGCCTGCTTCATGACTCCTGGCGTACATTAAAAAATGATTCTCGAGAATTAACTATATGTTTATTTTCCAGAAAGACTTACTCCTACTCCACCAAGCCTCTATTGACCCAAAGTTCTTATGGGACCACCATCCTATCTCCATGTCCATATCACTCCCAGATGTGTACACTCACCCTCCAACTTGGAGGCTAGACCCCTCTCTGCTCATGCACCCCTCCATCGCAGCTGAGGTTAAACTTCATCAGACTAAACTTTATAGAAAACAAAGCTACAGAGACATCCTCGGCAATCCAGTGGGAAGCCCATAAATGTATAATAAGGGGCATTCTAATTGCAGCCGCTGCCAAACGTAGATAAGAAAGGCAGAAATATCTCCCTGATCTGACTACCCGTATTCAGAAGCTATAATGCTCACATAAACAAACACAGGCACTAGACACTCTCCAAGCCCTTATACAGGCCAGGTCAGAACTATTAGAGGAATTAGGTAAAAAAATAAAACGTCAATACATCTTATCTCAGAAATTATTTTACGAGTACGCAAACAAATCAGGTAAACTCTTAGCAAGAGCCTTACAATGCAAGAGAGCAGCCTCGACAGTACACTCCCTAACAGACCCCTCAGGTCATAAACTTAACCCCGACATAGCTAAACAATTTGTCAACTACCACTCACAATTGTACAACCTTTACCCAATGGATTCCTCCAAAACAGACATATTAAGAAGGCAATAATTAATGATTTCCTGCCACAATATGACCCTACCAAGATACCATAGCCCAAGATCTAGAATGCCCACTGCCAGAAGAAGAAGCCAAATTAGTGCTTAACAATTGAAACCTGGCAAGAGTCCAAGACCAGATGGGGGTTACTACTACCCCTAACTGTGGGGTACTACAAGACCTACACAGATCTACTCCTCCCCTTCTTTTTATCAGCTTTCAACTCTTTTGTGTACCAACTTTAACCCCAGAGACCTGTTGGAAGCACACATTGCTGTGATCCTAGTCACTAATTATAGACCCATCTCATTACTAAATGTGGACCTAAAATGGTTTGCAAAAATATTAGCTAACTGTCTACTTCCCTTGCTTCCCCAGCTTGTCTCCCTTGACCATGTTGGTTTCATACTGGGCAGAGAAACAAGGGATAACACACTCAAGGTGATTACTATTCATCACTGGCTAACATCTAATCACCAACCAGGATTTTTTCTTTCTTTGGACACTGAGAAGGCATTTGATAGAGTGGCTTGGGACTATGTGACAGAGACATTAAAGGCTATCGGTCTTCATCACTGCATTCTAAACTTTAGCCTCATGCTGTACTCCCACAGCGAGAGTATGCGTAAATGGCTACCTATGAAATGCCTTCCCATTGTCGAACGGAACACGCCAGGGATGCCCTCTTTCTCCCCTTATCTTTGTCCTTACCCTGGAGCCACTACTCCGACGCCTCAGAGCAAACCCTTATATTAAAAGTATATCAATAGCTCACACAACCTATAAATTGGCTGCTTTTGCGGATGATATCCTCCTCTTTCTAACTGACCCACTTATAATTATCCCAAACTTACTCGAGTTTGCCACCTTCAAATCTTAAACCAATCTACAAATTAACTTCTCAAAGTCAAATGCATTAAACGTCACACCGCCGCAGGAAACATGTCAACAATGTCACTCTAACTTTCCGTTTAAATGGAACAGGGACAAAATTACTTACCTTGGCATCCAATTACCTTCCTCACTCACAGAACTTTACTCTAAAAACTACTTTCCACTACTACAAAACATACATTGTGATTTTAAATCCTGGTCCTCTGGTCTCTTTTCATGGTTTGGCAGGGCTGCAATTATAAAAATGAACATACTCTCTAGAATCCTAGAATTCCACCTACCTTCTTTTCGGCATACAGGAAAGCTTGTACAAATTTTATTTCGGGCACCTCACATCCAAGACTAAGCTACTCTAGACTGACGATTGCTAAACTTAAAGGAGGTATTGTCCTCCCAGATCTGCAGAAGTATTATCGAGCCTGACACTTAGCTAGGATAATCGACTGGAACATTCATTCTAATGTCAAAGCTTGGGTTCATCTTGAACATGCCATGTCCCCTTCCCCACTTCATCAAATCCCTTGGATCGATCCTAAACATATCCCACGACTTGCAAAAATCTCCCGTTAATATATCCAACATTATTCTCCTTCCAGGAAACATGCCGTAAGCACAACATTTCATCAAATCTGGGTCCCATGACTCCAATTCACCAAAACCCGGATTTCTCACCAGGCATGTCCGCAACTTTTCTATCAGACATATGGCCGCACCCTAACATCCGAGCAGAACAATTCTATGAGAGAGTGTAATGCTTTGCGTCTATCTATTAAGTTCTTGTGGTAAAACCAAGAAAGCTTAGACTACTGAAGTGTATCAATGCTTTACTAAACAAGGAAAAATCTGCACATACAAACTGTAGGATGAACAATACAACACAACTTATAGCTTACAAAATATATGCCTACACATATAAGCATGTATAATATGTGCACATTAAGCAAACTAAACAATTACTCAACTTAGGGGTCAAGATGTCCTCCATGGTCCTTTGCTCAGTCCACCTCCTGGAAACCATGTGTTTCCTCTTTGTCCTCCAAACACAACTCTTCTTCTGTCCCAAAAACATGTTTCCTTCAAACCCTCTTCATGCCCCTCCCACCCATTTCCTGTATACACCAACTTCCTCTGCTCATATCCAAAACCTAGCTTTCCGGTTTATTTACATATCAATGGAGGGGGAAGGGCCTCTGTACTAAATCTGAACTCTATATTATTGCAATAAAGTCACTATACAGATGCCCACAGCAACACATACCACCTCTTGACTTTATAGGATAATATAGGAAACTTCTTAAAGCCTTTTGTCTAGAAAAGGGCAAAATAAACCCCCCGTATAAATGGGAGGAACAAATTCCCTTTCGACCTTCATATTGTGGGCGGTCAGACAATTGGTTTTTCCCTGGAAGGCTGCAACATTACTTTTGAGCAGGGCTAACAATGTCTTCTGGCAGTTTGTAAAGAAAGTCCCAGATGAAAATCTCTTTTCTTCTTGGTCATAAGGAAATGCTCAGATGAAAGTCCACTCCAATTCAGCCACCTTTCCTCAGGCTCTCTTCTGGTCTGTCTCCTCCCATCCAGTATGGTCATCTGCTCTGCCTGCTCCACCTCTCGATGCTCAATACCTGAAAAGAGTAAGAGACAAAGCAGATTATTTTTTCCTTCCAACTGTGCCAAAAAACATAGCTCACTGCTCACATTTCTCTATCTGCCCATTTCTAACTGCAAAACTATTGTAGGGTGCCCACTGTTGCCTTGAAACACTTTCACGGAAAGGCATTGACTTCCAACGTAACAAATAAACTTGCGTGCCTCTCTGTGCTGTCCTGGGAAGCATACAGGCCTGCTGTTGTTCAGTCTTCACAGCATGGCACATTTTTGCAAAATGCCCCATTTTATGGCAACAGAAACACTTAATGTGACTGAATCTACCATTCCCAACCATTTCTTCCACTTCCTAAACAATGCTGGTGTAGGAATCCCATTTATTTCCTCTCTAGGGACCCCCACCTTAAGTAAATCAATCCACATGTGTCTCCTGGAGATCATAGGCCTTGCCTTCCTTGTATCTGACTCAACTCGGTCATTTGAGCTGATCAAATCCTCTGCTTCCCGGTTATGAGAAGTAACAGTGGCACATGTCCTACTTCTGCTTACAGGCTTTGGGCCTTTGTCCTTTGTTAGAGGGTCATTAGACTTGGTCATGAGGGCTGCACACCGCTCACTCAAATCTTCAGCTCAGCCTACAGGGGTTTGAACACACTTCAAAGCCACTGCAGGTTTAACTTTGATTACCCTCCTTTCTAAATCTTTTTCCTTGCTTGCAGTTTCTTCCAAACACTTGGATGCCACTGCAAGCTGTTCCTTCAGTAAATCTCTTTCTAATTCCGCCTTTTCCCTCTTTTCAGATTCAATATGTAGAGCATGCAGGAAGTGCAAACCAAACACAGCAACTGCCCGCATCTCTCCCTTACTGAACCCAAAAAATTTGAGACTAAAATCTGAGGAAAGATCACAGACTCCATCCCCCCCAAGCTCTGTTCAAAGGAGAAGCATATCCAGCCAGCTCCTTTGCAACAGGCATCCACTGACTATTTCTGGCCCAGATAGGAAGGGTGCACGCCTTCAAGTCCTCCTGGACACCATAAATCTTTGCAGCCTTACTCCTCCTAAACAGTGTACGCAGCATTTTTCCCCCAGCACAAGCAACAAAACACACCATATAAAACAGGTCTGCTTCAGTTGAAATTTTAGCACAAATCCAGACTGCGCCCCCAATTGTAATGCTTTGCGTCTATCTATTAAGTTCTTGTGGTAAAACCAAGGAAGCTTAGACTTCTGAAGTGTATCAATGCTTTACTAAACAAGGAAAAATCTGCACATACAAACTGTAGGATGAACAATACAACACAACTTATAGCTTACAAAATATATGCCTACACATATAAGCATGTATAATATGTGCATATTAAGCAAACTAAACAATTACTCAACTTAGGGGTCAAGATGTCCTCCATGGTCCTTTGCTCAGTCCACCTCCTGGAAACCATGTGTTTCCTCTTTGTCCTCCAAACACAACTCTTCTTCTGTCCCAAAAACATGTTTCCTTCAAACCCTCTTCATGCCCCTCCCACCCATTTCCTGTATACACCAACTTCCTCTGCTCATATCCAAAACCTAGCTTTCTGGTTTATTTACATATCAATAAACTCTATATTATTGCAATAAAGTCACTATACAAATGCCCATAGCAACACAGAGAGGTTGATTGCTCACATTATCCAAGCTGTCCTAAAGGATGACAAATCACTCATTTCCACTTTGGACCTATTTACAAATTCAGCACCAAACCCACGACCTGATTGGTCCTGACAGACCACTCTGTTTGAATCGAAGTGCCTAAAAACAGAACACCAAAAACACCTAATTTCTGACACATACACGCTTCTGTTTGCAGAGTGTAATCCCAAATCCAATTTAGCGAGTGGTAAATGGGAGCAAGAACTTTCTATCGACTTATCAGACCTAGACTGGGAGAATATTTATATTCACAAGGGGTAGTCAACGTATACGCCCAAGTGAACGTGTTTAAAATCTATTCAAGATGGCACAAGACCCCCCTCAGGTTACATAAAATCTACCCATCGCCCCCCCCCCCCCCACAGTGTTGGCATTGTAACAAGGAGATGAGTTAATTTCCACACATCTGGTGGACTTGCCCCAAGGTACTGGTCAGAGGTTCACTGACTCGCAAACCAAATTACCATTTCCCCCCTTGAATTCTCACCAGCACAAATGCTGCTACACCATTCCTCGATCCCAAAAAATACATACCTTCATTCACTTGCTATTCACATGATAAATTCAGCAAAGATGTGCATCCCGTTTCATTGGTGCTCCCCTGATCCACCGTCTATAACCGAACGGCTTAAAAAAAATGCAGAGATAGAAGACCTTATACACCAAGAGAAGGATACCCCCTCCAAATTTAGGAAAATATGGTCATGTTGGTCATATTTTGTCACGACTGACGAATACAGTCAGCTCATGACTTGAACTACTTGAGTAGGAGAGAAAGGTAGAATTCTGGCCCCTTCCCCCACCCTTCGCCCCTCTCAACACTAATGCCCCGTACACACGGTCGGAAATTCCGACCACAAAATCCGTCTGATTTTTTCCAACGTATTTTGTCCGACACTGGTGTTGCATACACACGGTCGGAAAATCCGATTATTCTGAATGTGGTGACGTTTGTTGCGTACGACAGAACTACGTAGAGGCTAGTAGCCAATAGCTTTGGTCTCGTAATTTGATCTGAGCATGCGTGGCATTTTGTCCGTCGGAATTCTCTACACACGATCGGAAAAAGTCCGATCAGACTTTGTTGTCGGAAAATTTGAGAGCAGGATCTCAAATTTTTTTCGTCGTAAATTCCGACTGAAAAAGTCCGATGGAGCCCACACACGGCCGGTTTTTCCGACAACATGGTCCGATCGGACATTTTCCGTCGGAATTTCCGACCGCGTGTACGGGGCATAAGAATTATTTAAGCCTCTCCTTACCCCACACCCTCCCTAAAAACTAAAAACAAACCATCCCCTTTAACCCCCATACCAACATTTTCATCCTCATGTTTCTGATTTCCATACCACAACTTTACTAACTTTATGTTTATACTATAGGTTTTTTTAACATTAATATTGTATAGTTTCTGAAAAGACAAAAGAAAACAGAGACTCTGTTGGTAACAGGTGCTTCTTCCTCTTTGAAAATAGAAATGCAGCTTTCATTGACTTTTAATCATACAAGGTTTATAACATAAGCAGTGTTGGTCATCTTACTTTAAAAAAGTAATTAGTTAAGTTACAATTTACTTCTCCCAAAATGTAATTGTGTTAGTAACTCAGTTACTACATTGGAAAAGTAATTAGTTAGGCAGAAAAGTAGCTGTGACTTCTTTTTAAATATTCTATACGTGTAACTAAGGGGTCTAGTATTACTGTAAGCAAGGGGTGCATTTATTGTTATTGTTATATATCGTGTAACCAAGGGGCTGCTCTATTATTACTCTAACCAAGGGGCAGATCTGTTATAGCGTGTAAGCAAGGGGCGGGTCTACTATTATTATATCGTGTAAGGGGCGGATGGATACAGAAGAGGGCGAATGTTAAATTAATGGGCAGAGCTCGATATATAGAACAATAATAATAAATGCGCCCTTTGGTTACAGTAATACTAGACCCGCCCCTAGTTACACGATAGACGCCCCTTGCAGAGTAGCACGAGCATCGGGAGCGTGTGGCATCGCCTCATACAATTACATGTTAACTGCGCCTGCGCTGTGTAGAGTTCACTCAGAGCTGTTTAGGTTCGGCAATTTTCGTAAGCTCCGTAGTCCTTCGTACTGCGCAAGCTCTGCGCCTGCGCAGTACAGGGGGTCCTTATCTAGCGGGGGAACTTTTTCAGCAGGACAACTGGAATTACACTACTGCCATCTAGTGGCGGTAGAAGTAATTGAGGTAACACCTCCCAAGTAATGGGAACTGCGTTACCATGAGTGGAAAAGTAATCAGTTAGATTACTCGTTACCCTCTAAAGTAACTGCGTTAAGTAACTCTGTTTATTTTAACTCAGTTACTTACATCACTGAACATAAGTAACATTTTTTTTATGGTTAAACTATGTACAATCTGATATCTGCGATCTCTGTCAACCAGATACATTTCTCAGAATTTTCTGATTGTGGAACGGCTGCGTCCACAATTATGTATTCCGTGTTAAAAAGCCTTCAGGGTTATTTTTCTTTTCTTTTTTAAGATCATTCGCCACAAACTTTCCCTCTTCCCTTTACTGCAGCCTGTTCTGTACACATATTGGTTACTTATTGTATGCCCTATAGACTCTATATAAAAAATATACTGAATGCAAATATTTTGCTATGCTGCTTACAAGTAATATTGCAAATACCATGAAGTAAGAAAGAAATTATTTTCTATGATAATATTCAAAAGTATGATTATGCTAATATATGAAATCATAGATTATTTCAGGCAAATGTCAAACAGAATTGTTGCTTGTTAATGCAGTTGTTTCATTACATTGATACATCCTGTATTAATACTGCATTTCTCTGCAGTCTAAATGTACTCTTTGCAAAAGTGTATTTTAAAATTGGCATTTTAATTTTCTTCTAGGAAAATTTAATCATATGCTTTTGAGTGATGTTTTCAAATGCTCACAAAAAAGGTCCAGAATGATGGTTATTTTTATGGATGTGCACATTATTATACAGGCTGTTGGCAATGCAGGCAGTGCCTTCACATACATTAATGACTTTCTATGAATCTGCAAAGAAGATAGGTTAGTATTTGCATTTTATTTGATAGAGAATTGAAAGGGAAGTGTGCAGTCATACACAAGCATCAGATCAAAGCGAACATATAACTTCTTAATTTCTGCTCAGTGCGTTGTAGATGATAAGAGAATAGTTTAACTTTCTTTTCATGCAGGAAGGCTTTACTGACAGAATCCACATATTCCACCATCATTTTATTTCATGTTTTTTTTCCCTTGAAGTTTGTTGGTGTTAACCACATGAATAAATTTAAATTCCTATTGTATCATATAATACTGGATGGAGTTAAAGGTCAGTCATCTACAATCATAGTGGCCATATACACATGTTGTAGTAAAACAGGATAACAAAACTTGTTCAGTCATGTAAATAATGTATGTATAAATATATATATATATATATATATATATATATATATATATATATATGTATATATATATATATATATATATATATATATATATATATTCTACTACACCTTGATGTATGAGAATGTCAGAAGTTACAGTGTGGAGATGTTACCGTTCTCCACTCAGTGTGGGGTCATACATGTGTAGAGCTACTGGGCCTCAACAAGGGCAAGCCATGGTTGTTGCTACTCATATCTAATCTAGCCTTGTGCACAATTGGTACTACACAAGCTGCAACCACTCTTCCTTACCTTTGAGGTAAGGTAATGTCAATGTAAAATGAAGCATCCTAATATTATACCTTGAACTAGTTAAAGTGGTGTAAACCTCAGTCATGGAATCTGAGCAAAGCACATATATCTGTAGTGTTTATTTATCTCTCAAAAGCTCTTAGGCCGGCCATACAAGGATCGACTCTCAGCCGGTTCCTGATTCAAACCATTAATGGGCAGGCTGAATGTACCAAGTTGATCGATCGATAAACTTGGGTACAACCAGCTTGCCGGATTCGCTTGTGATTATCGCAAGCGGCTGCTATAGCCGCTTGCGATAATCACTGTCTTCTGCCTGTGGGGGGCGGCTTCCTCCACCCTTCCCCACCCCCTGTCCTGGGAGAAGGGCCTGGCAGGAGTGATTCCCTCATCAACACTGTGTGTTGATGGGGGAATCAAGCTAATTTCTTTCCTTCAACAAGAAATTTTCTCTGTGTAAGGCCGGTCTAAGTGTCCTTTCAGTGACATAATCGGTGCAGCTCAGCATATTTTTATAATTTTAATCAATGTTAGATGTTAAGGCATTTTAAGAAGTATTTTGACATATTTGGAGATATTACAGAAGGTGGGTGAAAATCTATTCCACCTTTGACAGTTTTCACCAAAACCGCATGCCCTCTAGGATGATTTCCCCTGGCTTCCATTTTTTTCCCCTTACTTTGACATAAAGTTACAGAACCCCCATACCCCAGCAATAGGGTTGATATAGTTATAACCCTTCCCTGCTCTATTCATAAGTATAAATAATATCTTAACAAGAGTAGCGCTTTGATATTCCTACTTTATTGGAGTGTATGGTTCTTCACTGTATCTAGATACTAATGTAACTGGGCATGAATATGTAAGTGCTCTACAAAAAATTGGATTATTTCATAATCCATGAGAAATGTCTGATGCCTAGGACTAGAGTGAGAGACTAGTAAATTGTGATACACAAGCATTCAGTGTTTCAAAATAGGTTTACAATTGTTAAAATAAACTGTCTTCTAAAGTACAATAAAAGCAACCTGCAGATTCAATTAAAAACATATAATGAATGTGTTGTGAAATACAGTATATTGTTCGTAATCCTAAATGATGTCTAAGCAGCATAAGATTTAACCTCAAACAAACTGAAAATTATGATTACGTTAATCCTAAAGGCATAATGAGTTTGACATTTGCAGTTGGCATTTTATAAGGTTAGTCACTGACACTTGTTATTGAACCAATAAAAATAACTCAAAATTAGCTCTACATTTAAATATCATTAATTATTATTTACCAGTCAGCAGCCCCTGGATTTGCAGCATTTCTATTGAAACCACTCAAAGCTAATTACAAACTGCATGTTAATTAGAATAACTACCTTTTTAAGCCCTGCATCTTGTATATATCTTGAGTCTTCTCCAATATATATATATATATATATATATATATATATATATATATATATACAGTGCCTTGAAGAAGTACTCATACCCCTTGAAATCTTTCACATTTTGTCATGTTACAACCAAAAACTTAAATATATTTTATTGGGATTTTATGTGATAGGCCAACATAAAGTGACACATAATTGTTAAGTGGAAGAAAAATGATAAATGGTGCTCAAAATAAATATGTGAAAAGTGTGGCGTGCATTTGTATTCAGCCCCCCTGAGTTAATACTTTGTAAAACTACTTTTCGCTGCAATTACAGCTGTACGTCTTATTGGGGATGTCTCTACCAGCTTTGCACATCTAGAGAGTGACATTTTTACCCATTCTTCTTTGCAAAATAGCGCAATGGAGAGCGTCTGTGAACAGCAATTTTCAAGTCTTGCCACAGATTCTTAATTGGATTTACGTCTGGACGTTGACTGGACCATTCTAACACATGAATATGCTTTTATCTAAACCAATACATTGTAGCTCTAGCTGTAGGTTTAGGGTCATTGTCCTGCTGGAGGGTGAACCTCCACCCCAGTCTCAAGGCTTTTGCTGACTCTAATACCACGTTCACACGATCGGAATTCTCGTCGGAAAAAGCTATAACGTTTTTTCCGACGGAATTCTGCTCAAACTGTCTTGCCTACACGCAGTCACACCAAATTCTGACCGTCAAGAACGCGGTGACGTACAACAATACAACGAGCCGAGTTCAATGCTTCCGAGCATGCATCGAATTGTTTCCGAGCATGCGTAGGAATTTTGTGCATCAGAATTGTTACAGACAATCGGAATTTCCGATAGAAACCTTTTCCGTCTGAAAAATCTAGAACATCCTGTCAGAAATTCGGTGAGCAAAATTCCAATGGAGCCTACACACGGTCGCATTTTCCGATGAAAAGCTCTCATCGGTCTTTTTCTGGCCGGAATTCCGATTGTGTGTACGCGGCACAAGTTTTCTTTTAAGATTGTCCTGTATTTGGCTCCATCCATCTTCCAGTCAACTGTGACCAGCTTCCCTGTCCTTGCTGAAGAAAAGTGGTGTGTTCAGGGTGATGTGCAATGTTAGTTTTCTGCAATACATAGTGTTTTGCTTTTAGGTCAAAAAGTTACATTTTGGTCTCATCTGACCAGAGCACCTTCTTCCATATGTTTGCTGTGTCCCCCACATGGCTTCTCGCAAACTGCAAATGAGACTTCTTATTACTTTCTTTCAACAATGGCTTTCTTCTTGCCACTCTTTCATAAAGGCCAGATTTGTGGAGTGCACGACTAATAGTCCTGTGGACAGATTCTCTAATCTCTGCAGCTCCAGAATTACCATGGTTCTCTGATGAATGCTCTCCTTGCCATGCTTGTCAGTTTAGGTGGACGGCCATGTCTTGGTAAGTTTGCGGTTGTGCCATACTTACATTTTAGGATGATGGAGTGAACAGTGCTCCGTGAGATGTTCAAAGCTTGGAATATTTTATTATAACCTAACCCTGCTTTAAACTTCTCCACAACTTTATCCCTGACCCGTCTGGTGTCTTCCTTGGCCTTCATGATATTGTTTATTCACTAAGGTTCTCTAACAAACTGAGGGCTTCACCGAACAGCTGTATTTATACTGAGATTAAATTACACACAGGTGGACTATATTTACCAATTAGGTGACTTTTTAAGGCAATTGGTTCCACTAGATTTTAGTTAGGGGTATCAGAGTAAAGGCGGCTAAATACAAATCCACGTCACACTTTTCACATATTTATTTGTAAAAAAAATTGTAAACAAATTTGAAAACCATTTATCATTTTCTTTCCACTTCACAATTATGTACCATTTTGTGTTGATCTATCACATAAAATCCCAATAAAATACATTTACGTTTTTAGTTGTAATATGACAAAATAAGGAAAATTTCAAGAGGTGTGAATACTTTTTCAAGGCACTGCATATACAGTAACTGTGCAAAAGATGTAGGCAAATGTGAAAAATACTGTAAATTAAGAATGTTTTCAGAAATAAAAGTGTTAATAATAAATTTTTATCAATTAACAAAATATAAAGTGTGATGAACAGAAGAGAAATCCAAATCAAATCAATATTTTAAACATAGAAATGGAGTGGCTCTAAATCAAAAAATAGTATTGTTTCCAAATGAAACACCAGAAAATTGCTGAAATTATCATATAAGGAAAAATCATATAATTAAAACCAATAAATCATAAATGTTATGTGTGTAGCGGTGCGTTGCCACTAGTTACTAACATACACCAAATCACCCCACTGCCAGACCTTCATATATCACCTCAGAGACAATGAACAGTCATTTGGTTGGAGAAAGGGGTATATGGGATGCCCATAGATCAAATTTCTTTGCCATCATATTTATCAATTAGAACTTTGTTTGAGCCTTGAAGAAATGATGCACATGTATAACATCTACAGTCTCTTCCCTGCATCTCCATACAGATTATTGCTCCTCCTCTGCGTAACTCCTGCAGACTATTGCTCCCAGGAATCCTTCCCTCCTGCACAAACTTATTCTGTAGCAAATTACATTTCTTGTCACATCATCTTCTATAATGCAAAAGATCCCACTCTGAATAGTCTCTAATGTTGACTCTGGTTGGTTGCTGCTACTAGGCCAGAGGCCTGCAGTACCTCTCCCCGGAGGCCTAGTAGTTTAATAGCATGTGCTGAATGCATAGCTCACATCTGTCCCTGATTTCGAGGGACTGTCCCTGATTTGGAGCAATGTCCCTCTGTCCCTCATTCCTCCTCGTTTGTCCCTCATTTTGGTCTTATCTATAAAGTTGTATATAAAATGCACTTTTTACCCATCAAAAAGTGTTTCCCAGTGGTAAACATTTCATCTGATTTCTAAATTGCTGCATTTGTAAATTCTAAAAGCCAATATAAAGGAATAATAGTGGTAAAAAAAGCACTTGTGGGTTTAACCAATCTTGTTTTTTTGTACAATTCTCCTTTAAGGGGACATGGCAAGGGGTGTGTCCTATGCCTGCATACTTTTGCTGATAGGTGTCCCTCATTTCCATCTAAAAAAGTTGGGAGGTATGTCAACGGTGCACTTCTGTTCCCAGCTAGCCCAGCTTGCAAATCCTGTGCCCTCGGGCCGCATTGATTTGACACTATTCCCCACAGTCTCTTTTCTGATCCAGGACTCCTCATCAATGACTGTGTAATGATGAGGACTTCGGCAATGACCGTGTAAAGATGAAGTGGTAAAAAAAAGCACTTGTGGGTTTAACCAAT
The DNA here is from genome assembly GCA_028564925.1 of Lithobates sylvaticus. Lineage (NCBI taxonomy): Eukaryota > Metazoa > Chordata > Amphibia > Anura > Ranidae > Lithobates > Lithobates sylvaticus. Next base: position 577,906,246 of record CM053026.1, on the reverse strand, counting down.
CTTGTTTTTTTGTACAATTCTCCTTTAAGGGGGCGTGGCAAGGGGTATGTCCTATGCCTGCATCATTTTGCTGATAGGTGTCCCTCATTTCCATCTCAAAAAGTTGGGAGGTATGTCAAGGGGTGGACTACTGTTCCCAGCTAGCCCAGCTTGCAAATCCTGCGTCCTTGGGCCCCATCGATTTGACACTATTCCCCACAGTCTCTTTTCTGATCCAAAACTCCTCATCAATGACTGTGTAATGTTGAGGACTTCAGCAATGACCGTGTAAAGGTGAAGTTCCCTCACAGACTTCCTGGCATGTCTCCACATCCAGACCTCCACTGTGGTACACTCACTGACCTTCTTCTGCCCCAAGTCCATGATGAAGAACTTAACCGGACCGTACATATCGACAGCTTCTCCTGCCTCTCTGCTCCAGGAATTCCTCATAAATGATTGTGTAATTATGAAGACTTCACCCATGACCATGTAAGGGTGAAGTTCCCTCACAGCTCTCCCGGCCTCCTCCCGTGATCGGGGTGCCCTCCTGCTGCTGTCTAGTACTTCATTCTTCACTTCTCCCAGCCGGCAACCCCTCCCAGTGGCCCGTTACCTCAGCTTATATAGAAGGCCCGCCCCCTGCCAATTCCAGTTGGGGATTGGTCAGGGCTCCCACATAAGCTGCCTGCCCCTCTTCCAGAACATTCTCCCTGGAAGTAGGGGAGGTGCCTCAACACTGAAGCACAGGTGGTCACACCCACTGCTACATTAACCACTCCCTGCCTCCCAGATCAAAACAGACAGGCCTAGCTCAAAGCATAGGCCTGCCTAAATTTACCTGTGCTGACAGTTTACCTAGCAAAAATCCTATGCTAGCACCTACCTATAGTAGAGGGTGCTTTACGTGCAATAAATAAAAAAAATGTGATTATCAGTTCATGGGCAGTGACTCCAAAATCCAGAGCTGTGTGAACCACACCAATAATAAATACATTTCTTAGTAAGGTACTGTGCATAATACTTCAAATACAGTGATATTTAAACAATCATGCAATCAAGTGTTCAATCCAAGTGCTCCATCACTATGTGCAAAGACCGCTCACCTTAAGCTCCAATGTAACACACTTCAATTGAATCACAGACCGTAGTGTGTACAACATTCAGTGGTTGATTGTACTGAAATGGCCAGCACATGGAATAAGAATACAGTAAGAATCCTCCATTGTGTAGTAGTAATGACAAGTGTACCCCCCTTCCTGTTTCATCTCCTTCCTGCTCAGGCATTTTTTTAAGATTTCAGTGCTGTCACACTTTGTATGAAAATGTCTCATGCATGCAACACTGTAACTAAATGAAATGTTATCGTTCTTCGAGACAGATAGAGCTTTCTTTTGTTGACATTTAATCAACATTGGATTTTTTTTATATTTTTTTGCTATATAAAGGAAGAAGGGACTGAACATTTTGAAAAAAATAGGCCAAAATGTATTCTGCTACATTTCTTTGGTAAAAAATAACCCAAATCGGTGTATATTACTTAATAGGTGTGAACGTTATAGAGTCTACAAACTCTATATAGATTGATCTACAGTATATATTTTAAAATAGATCAATCATAATGTACTGACTGCCTATTTATATTTTCTTGAGGTCCTACAATGCCAAGACAGTACAAATACCCCCCCCCCCCCATGACCCTTTTTTGAAAAGTAGACAGTCCATGGTATTTAGTAGGGGCATAGTGAGTTTTTGAAGTTGTCATTCTGTCATTCTTTAGCAAATGTTTTTGGAAATTAATTAAATAAAATTATTTTTTTTCCCAAAGTTGTCATTTTAACGAGTTATTTTACACACACGGCATAGGCATACTTACAACCACACCCCAAATAACATTCTGCTACACCTCCTAGGTATGAGAATACAATGTGTGAGACTTTTTCATAGGCTAGATGCATAGAGAGACCCAAATACCAAGGAGCCTTTTTGATCTTTCCCCATTGCAGTGGCTGGACGTGTACACACGCAAAGACTGTAATGTTTTGCTTCACAACTGTGGCAGGAATTATACCCACTATAGGCCCACTGATCATGACCCATTCAAGTGAATAGGGTTGCTTGTGCCAGGTCCCAGGGGTTAAAGCAGGCTATGGGAAGGTGATACAACACCTTCTCACTGCCTGTCAAATGCTCTCTGAAGAGTGATCCAAACATGGATGGCATATGTGAACAAGTTCTTATAGTGACACTATGACTGGTGTGTTGGTGATCAGGGACACTGGGAATGGCATGGTGGTGATTAGGGACACTGGGACTTGTGCTTTGGTGATAAGGGAAACTGTGAGTATGTGGCAGTGATTATAGCTGGTGGCACTAACATACAGTAATATCAGAGCAGCCAGCCATTTTACCTGATCACCACTGCAGCAGTACAACATCTCCATAGTGACACTGCACTTGCCATAGTGATATACTAAGCCAAGTGAGAGGTGGTTAATGAAGAATAGGTTTACCGTTTTGCCACCAGATAATTGGACCTTTTCTTCTATGTAGTTTTAAAATGTCTTCACTATCATATGTTCACTATTTAGGACATTTAGTACAGTATCTGCAGCATCCAGAGTGATCTATGCTTAAATGCAGATGCCTTTAGCTCAATTTCCTTCAACTCCCTTGGTCCCTGGACACACCCAAGGAGTACAAATTCCTCACATTTCTTCCCTCTGTGGCTCAGAGAGGCCACACTTGATGAAGCAGTGGCAGCTAGGCAATGGAACTTCAGCAAAGTGAAGGGCCTTCCCACATAAGCTGTATGTGGGAAGCTGAGAAAAAGCCTAATAGCACATAGTTTCTCCAGAAGCTCCAATTACTGCGGGAAACCCTTTAACTGTGACCAGTGTTCTCATGTTTCTCTGGGGTTTCTCTTTCTCCTTGGGTCTTGGATCTCTCCATCTGTTCGCTTGTGTTACCAGATCTACCCTGGACTTCGATGATAGGGATGCTGTTTATGAGGATAATTGCAAGTAGCTGTGTTCTGCTCTGAAGAAAGGGGTCCTTAGCTTGACTCTCTCTTGTTTTAAAGACTTATAGAGACTATGCTATGAAACCATGTGTTACCCTGATTGAGTCACAGAGATTTTGTTATGAAGAGTCCATGTTTGTGCAGATTTTATAAGCAGTGTATATATGTTTTTTGCCATTTTAGGGATCCACTGCCCTCTGCTGTCTGTATTTGTAAATATATGTTGCTTGTTAATTGCCAGAGTTAGTTGGTTATAGACAAGTACTTCTTGTTCCTGCTAGCTGGGTCAGAAACCCCAATTAGAGGACTGTGATATTATATAAAGGGGAGTTTCTAGGAATTGGAAACAGAATTGGATGACTAATGCAGGATCTGCTGCTGTATTTTATTCAGGCCAGAAGCAGAAACTATTGGGCACATGTTTGTATGTTAATAGTTTACTATTGTTGCTCATAGTTTCTGGATGTATGTATGTCAGGAACTGGTTCACCTGCTGGTGGTGCTGTGGTTCTCAGACCTGAAGGTTGTAGTTTCAGTGTCCACCACTGGTTGTCTGCTAGTAATTAGTCTTCCATGATGCTGGCTGCTGGGAGGGTATGTAGTTCCTCCTCTGTTATTCCGTTTTGCTTCGATGTTTGGCTTGCTGATCCCTGCCTTCTTCTGTACCTTGTATCCAGTACACTGTATCCTTTTATCACATCTCTGCTCCTCTTGTTTCCAGCCCTAGTCCTGCTCATGCCCTGTTTATTTCAGCTCCCCTCAATTTCCATAAAGTGCATATAGTTAGGTTGTTATTTTGGTTTTGCTTCTTTGTCACTTTTTACTTTTTTGGGTTATGGTCTGTTGGTGTTCGATTGGTGGTGAGTGAATGAATAAATCTCAATTTAATCATACTGATCTGATTTCAGTTTCCTAAGTGCAGCTACACAGATCTGGTCATCCCTGTTGCTGGATACCTGTACTCAGTGTCCCTTACAATATGAATATATACATACAGTATTTCACAAAAGTGAGTATACCCCTCACATTTTTGTAAACATTTTATTATATCTATATCATGTGACAACACTGAAGAAAATACACTTTGCTACAATGTAAAGTAGGGAGTGTGCAGTTTGTATAACAGTGTAAATGTGCTGTCCCCTCAAAATAGCTCAACACACACCGCTGGCAACAAAAGTGAGTACCCCTAAGTGGAAATGTCCAAATTGGGCCCAAAGTGTCAATATTTTGTGTGGCTACCATTATATTCCAGCACTGCCTTAACCCTCTTGGGCATGGAGCTCACCAGAGCTTCACATGTTGCCACTGGAGTCCTCTTCCACTTCTCCATGACAACGTCACAGAGAATTTAGAAAGAATATATCCATTTCCCAAAGTTCAAAAAGAATCAATTCAGATTTGAATAGAATAGAAAAGAATAGATTAGAATAGGAAGATGGTTATATTCATTCAATTGTATTCTGTTGTTTTTTTTCTATACTTTTCTAATTTATTCAAATTTGAATTGATTCTATTTGAATTTTGGAAAATGGTTATATTATTTATAATCTATTCTACTGTTTTTTAATTCTATTATTTTCTATTCTATTTGAATTTCAGAAGATGGGCATAATCTTTCTATTTTATTTTATTCTTTTTTTATTCTATTCCATTATATTCTGTTCTTTTATTTTCTATCCTATTTTGTTCTGTTTTACTCTATTATAGTATACAGGGTATTCTTTTATTTTCTGTTATATTATTTTCTATTCTATTCAATTTTTTTCTATTCTATTCCTTTATTTTCTATTTTATTCTCTTTAAAATGAGAAAACTATTCAAAATTGATTTGAAAACTTTTTAAATAGATTTGAAAACAGATAAATGAAACGCATTTCAAAAACGAATTAAACAAATTAAACAAATTTAACTAAACGCATTTATGTGAATAACAGATCTAAACGAAACAACATTTTTTTTTCATTCTGCACATGTCTATTGTTTTATCCCTGCATCCTTTTGTGGCACCCTGAGCCAGTAGGAACCCTAAACCCAGTGTGGGACCAAGAGTCTGGCGGTGAGCCTGTTGTACGGTTTTCTTGATATCAGGACTGTAAACTGTTTACAGTTTTGTAAACAGTTTATTTATTTTGAAGAAAGCTATTTGTGTTTGCTTGTGATCTCGTGCCCTCTATATGACAATATACACATACATAAAGACTGGTCACAGAAGTATATACAGAATGTCCCATTATTGTTATCTCATGTGCACTTATATGCACTATACCAGATATATAGTGTCTGTAATACTGTGTGTAGTGGTCACTTTGCTGTATGTTAGTAGGTGAACAAGTTTATGGCAATAGAGTTTATATGCAACAGGGACGTTATCTTTCTTTCACGGTGCACTGGGTAACTCTGCTGGCAGCTGGGAAGGATGCAGAACAGGGTGCAGTATTGTTGGAGCTTGTTCCACCACCACGCCTCCAAAATGCTAGTAGTAGTGATTCTGCCACACCTCTCTCCTCCACCCCCTCCTCTTCTTCTTCCTCTATGGTCTCTTCCTCTGCAGATTT
>CM053026.1:577882123-577900218 GCA_028564925.1 Lithobates sylvaticus | reverse complement strand
TTAGTCTGCCATTTAGAAAATGCAGAGGTGGCTGCATAAAATTACAGCAAGTGTTTGTAGCTGAGAAAATACAAAATATGTGGCTTGTGACATTTATACAATTATACATGCGGTTTCCATAAATAATTCATTTGTAGAAAGACTGGGTAGCCCGTGGCAACCATTTAGAGCCTCTAGAATATGTTAATAGGTTAATACTAAATAAAGGTAAAGCGTAATTTTCTGAATAGTAGGTTATTTTTTTCATATATACATTGATAAATAAGGTAAAAACAACAGCAGAATTATTGTCACACAATTGGCTTCCAGACAGAATGTTTTTAATACCTGTATTCAAAACTGTATTCCATTTTACAATGAATGAAATGATATCAACAGTTAAACAGTGTGATTTTTGTCTCGGCATTAAACCGTATAATCCAGCTGGCTTATTGATGTCAGGCAATTTTTACCTCCAGACAGATCTTGACTCATGGCCCAAAGCAAGCTGCTGCTAAAGTGCAGACTGGGAGACTCCGTCTGTATGAGCACTGCTGTTTACAGTCTGACTTCTTCGAGTGGTGTCGCTTCACTGTTATCTTGGACCAAGTCCAAAGCCTAAACAGTATAACAGCTGGTCTCAATTATCATAACTACAGTGTGGCTAAATGCACAAATGGCCAGTCTTACTCTGGTTCCATATCCAATGAATTAGTTATTTAATAACTTGACAAGGGTGCTAGTGTTAAATTACTCTTTTGTTCCAGGTCTTTTCTTTGCTTTGTTTAATATCACATCCCCTAGATTCATTGGACCATTTCTTTTTTTCCATGCACAATCCAATGTATTTTCGTAGAGGTCTATACAGATTCTGTCCAATTGTTTAGTCTGAAACAGACCAAACAAAGTCTATGCGCCTGCCAATCGATTCACGGATTTAAATGGATGTAGTTTTTAACAGAAAGTTCACTTACAAAGAAATATCCATACAAATCCAAGACAGGTATAGAGACATTCAAGGGTCTTGCAGCAGTAATAAATCAAAGCAACAATGTTTTATTGTCAACATTTTGACGGAGCTCAGTATTCATCTTTCTAAAGACACTAAAACATAGAGGTGACCTTACTAATAAAACCAACATCCACCCACAATAATGACTTGTTCCTTTTGTGACCTTCCTTTGACCTCAACCCTATATATGTCTTTTTACTTTTACGTTGCGTGATGTCATCACTAGGGGGCATTGTTGGTGGGTGAACTTTGGGTTAATTAGTCTGTTTATCTCCATTTTTTTGTTTATTTTTAACCACTTGCCTACTGGGCACTTAAATCCCCCTCCTGCCCAGACCAATTTTCAGCTTTCAGTGCTCTCACACTTTGAATGACAAATTACTTAGTAATACTGTACACAGATGGCACTGATAGGTGGCACTGGGGACAGATGACACTGACAGGTGGCACTAGGGACAGATGGCACTGACAGGTGGCACTGGGGACGGATGGCACTGATAGGTACTGTGGGCACTGTGTTGTGTTATGCCCCATACACACGGTCGGACATTCCGACCACAAAATTTGTTGGATTTTTTCAGACGGATTTTGGCCGAAACTTGTCTTGCATACACACAATCGCACAAAGTTGTCGGAAAATCCGATCGTTCAGAACGCGGTGACGTACAAAACGTACGACGGGACTGCGAAGAGGCCAGTAGCCAATAGCTTTCGTCCCCAAATTTATTCTGAGCATGCGTGGCACTTGCGTCGGAATTCTATACATACGATTGGAAAAATTTTAGGTCCTGCTCTCAAAAGTCCGCTAGAGCCCACACACGATCGGATTTTCCGACAACAACCATGTGCATGGGGCATTAGTGTGGCACTGTAATTTATGATTTTTTTCACTCACGCTGCAGCACGGAAGCTCTCCCTCCTCACACGCGGTCTCTGTGTGAGGAGGGAGAGCTGGCAATGAGAGATGATCTCATATGTTTACATATGAGATCATCTCTCATTGGACACTCCGATCGAGTGCTAAATGACCGCTGCGATTGGCCATTAAACACGATCTGTGATTGGCTGTGTCCAAGGGACACGGGCAACACAGATTTCTCCCGATGCGCGTCCACGGTGGCACGCAGGGAGGAAGCAAACAGGGGGACGTCCAGGTACGCCCTACCGGCAATTGAGTGCCACGATGTAGACATCTTTTGTCTATAGCGCAGGCGCAAAGGGGTTAAAGACCAACTGGGCTTCATCGTAATGTTGCCAAAGAAGGATGTTCCTTATTTATCTTAGCTGCAAAACCCATTAGTTCAGGTGTACCTGTTAATATTAGTAAATAATGTATTGTTTTATAATTATGGACTATAATATGCTGTTACTGATTATTATTATTATTTAAGGTACTTGTATAGCGCTGTCAATTTACGCAGCGCTTTACATGTACATTGTACATTCACATCACATATATATATATATTAGATAGCGTATTTAAAGAGCCATTGTTGCCATATAGAGAGGGAGATGAAAGAACACTCTCATGGTGCAGTATTTCAAATAATTTATTTTAAAAAAGAAGGTTGTATTGCATTTACATCAAAGAAGACAAGGATCAGCATTTATTTTATAGGAATCACCGGTTTGCGCTCCACCTGCATTCCAGCTGACCAAAGAAGACGTATCTCAAACACCACCCAATGCCATTTTGTCAGCCTACATCTGACATCATCAGGGGTTACCTAATTATGAAGGCATGGCTTGCATTCTCCACTCTAATTCACCCCAAAGGTGTCCTATTGGGTTGAGGTCAGGACTCTGTGCAGGCCAGTCAAGTTCCTCCATCCAAACTTGCTCATCCCTGTTTTTATGGACCTTGCTTTGTGCACTGATCCAAATTATTTGGTGGAAGGGGGATTATTGCATGGAGTTGTATTTTAGGGGTTGGGCTTGGCCCATTAGTTCCAGTGAAGGGAACTCTTAAGGCATCAGCATACCAAGACATTTTGGACAATTTCATGCTCCAAACTTTGTAGGAACAGTTTGGGGATGTCCCCTTTCTGTTCCAACATAACTGCGCACCAGTGCACAAAGCAAGGACAATAAAGACATGGATGAGCGAGTTTGGGGTGGAGGAACTTGACTGGCCTGCACAGAGTCCTGACCTCAACCCCATAGAACACCTTCTCGTCGTCCAACATCAGTGCCTGACCTCACTAATGCGCTTCTGGAAGAATGGTCAAACATTCCCAAAGACACACTCCTAAACTTTGTGGACAACCTTCCCAGAAGACTTGAAGCTGTTATAGCTGCAAAGGGTGGTCCAACTCAAAAAATTTATTTGTGTACAGTGTTGCATAACTGTACAATTACCAGTTAAAGTAGTGCAGTGCTAAAAAAAATGGCCTTGTCATTAATGGAGTTAAATCTTCTGGAGCTCAAGTGGTTGATCAAGTTGGAACATTGAAGTGCATTTTATTTTGTAGCCACAAACTTAAGTAGAATATCCTGTCTCCTACCAGACTTGCTGCAGAGTGGGGCACTTGCACTCCATGTGTAAGCAGTGGTCTCTCTCCCAAGTTTCAAAATACCCTCTGCTATTTTAGTGCTAAAGCTCTGTAAACCGCAGGGACCTAAACTTTGATTGCACAGCTATAGGTCTGACTTAGTAGGGGTTCAGTCAGCCCCAGGGCTGTTATAAATCATGGGGCCCTGTACAGCTTATCTGACAGCCCCCCCAAAAAATTTTAAACAATATTTTTGCTAAAATACACTAAAATCGTTATTATTGTACACAATCACTACATAACTTACAATTTCTGCTAAATCTAAAAGATAAAACTTTATTGAGTTACTAAAGGTCTGGGTGTGAATGAGGTCTTGGGTGCTGTGGCTTTTTTTTTTCCATATGGCTAGAGCTGTGTACAGGCAGCCCATTTTACACTATGGTGATGCAGCAGCTGTATGAACATAGCTGTATGAACAGGTCTTAATTTGACGGGCACGTGAATGCAAATACATGGCCCTTAACACAGACAGTGTGCATTCACCCACACCAGATCTATTGAGAAAGCCCAATCAGAGGGCGATACACGTGGAGTATGAGGAATAATGAGCAATAACGCTGGTGAGGAGGAAGGAGAGAAACGGTGGGGCAGTATATATGAGAGATCTTTGTCGCGATCCACCGGGGATGCTACTGATTTGGAAGTGGATACAAAGTAGCAGGTCGGATGTGGAAGAGATGAGACCATAGCTGAAAGTAATTGTTTACGAGTCTACCTGGCTGGTGTATGAGGTGAGCAGGTATAACGGCTGGTGATTAGGGATGAGCCGAACACCCCCGGGTTCGGTTCGCACCAGAAACCGCGAACGGACCTAAAGTTTGTGCGAACATTAGAACCCTATTAATTACAATGGACGCGAACGTTCAAAATCAAAAGTGCTAATTTTAAAGGCTAATATGCATGTTATTGTCATAAAAAGTATTTGGGGACCTGGTCCTGCCCCAGGGGACATGTATCAATGCAAATTTTTTTTTTTAAAACGGACGTTTTTTCAGGAGCAGTGATTTTAATAATGCTTAATGTGAAACAATAAAAGTGTTATATTCCTTTAAATTTCGTACCTGGGGGGTGTCTATAGTATGCCTGTGAAGGGGCGCATGTTTTCCGTGCTTAGAACTGTCCCTGCACAAAGTGTAATTTTTGCAGGAAAAAAAGCTATTTAAAATCACTCGCGGTTAATGAATTGTCGGCTCCCGTAATACAGAGAACAGTCATTCATTGAAAGTCATTGATAAAAAAAAAAAAGCGTGGGGGTCCCCCCAAATTCAATTACCAGGCCCTTCTGGTCTGCTATGAATATTAAGGGGAACCCTGCGTCAAATTAAAAAAAAAATACGTAGTGGTCCCCCTAAATATCCATACCAGGCCCTTCAGGTCTGGGATGGAATTTTTAAGGGGAACCCCGGCAAAAAAAAAATGGTGTGGGGCCCCCCTCAAAATCCCCCCAGACCCTTATCCGAGCACGCAACCTGGCAGGCCACAGGAAAAGAGGGGGGGACGAGAGCGGCCCCCCCTCCCTCCTGAACCGTACCAGGCCACATGCCCTCAACATTGGGAGGGTGCTTTGGGGGTCTGTGACCCCTCAAAGCACCTTGTCCCCATGTTGATGAGGACAAGGGCCTCTTCCCCACAACCCTGGCCATTGGTTTGTGGGGGTCTGCGGGCGGGGGCTTATCGGAATCTGGAAGCCCTCTTTAACAAGGGGACCCCCAGATCCTGCCGCCCCTGTGAGGGGGATGAAGAAAGGAAGAAGGAAGAAGACTAGAAGAAAGAAGATGAAAGAAGATTTTAATAAAGGAATTGTCAAAGACCGTCTCCTGTCATTTTTTACAATTTTTGTCACTTTTTTGGTGAAATGGTAGGGGTACTTTTGTACCCCCTTACCATTTCACACAGGGGGGGCCGGGATCTGGGGGTCCCCTTGTTAAAGGGGGCTTCCAGATTCCGATAAGCCCCCCGCCCGCAGACCCCCACAACCAATGGCCAGGGTTGTGGGGAAGAGGCCCTTGTCCTCATCAACATGGGGACAAGGTGCTTTGAGGGGTCACAGACCCCCAAAGCACCCTCCCAATGTTGAGGGCATGTGGCCTGGTACGGTTCAGGAGGGAGGGGGGCCGCTCTCGTCCCCCCCCTTTTCCTGCGTGCTCAGATAAGGGTCTGGTATGGCTTTTGAGGGGGACCCCACACCATTTTTTTATTTTTTTTGCCCGGGTTTCCCCTTAAAATCCATCCCAGACCTGAAGGGTCTGATATGGATATTTAGGGGGACCCCTACATCATTTTTTTTTTAATTTGACGCAGGGTTCCCCTTTATATCCATAGCAGACCTGAAGGGCCTGGTAATTGAATTAATTTAGTTTTTTTGTTTTTTATCAATGACTTTTTGGATGATATAAGAATTGAGAAATCACAATAATTGAGAAGTCACAATAATTCAACGCAGAAAAGCTTTTTTCATATATATATATATATATATATAATATATATATATATGAACTTTAATAGAACACATTATTATATAGATTAATTGATTTATTTTTTTATATATTTTGATATCACTGGATATATATTTTTTCTTTTTTTGCGATACAGCACTGTGTCATTTTAACTGACAATCGTGTGACCTTGTACCCAAACAAAATTGACGTCTTTTTTTCCCTACAAATAGAGCTTTCTCTTTTGGTGGTATTTTATCACCTCTGCGTTTATTTTTTGCGCTATAAACAAAAAAAGCACCAAATTTAAAAAAAAATCTATATTTTTTACTTCTTGCTATACTAATCTTCCCCAAAAAATATATAAAAAAAACTTCCTCCGTTTAGGCCAATATGTATTCTTCTACATATTTTTGGTAAAAAAAATTATTGCAATAAGCGTATATTGATTGGTTTGCGCAAAAGTTATCGCGTCTACAAAATAGGGGATAGATTTATGGCATTTTTATTATAATTTTTTTTTTTATTAGTAATGGCGGCGAGCTGAGATTTTTTTATAGTGACTGCGACATTGCGGTGGACAGATTGCACACTTTTGACACTATTTTGGGAACATTGGCATTTATACAGCGATCAGTTCTATAAAAATGCACTGATTACTGTGTAAATGTCACTGGCAGGGAAGGGGTTAAACACTAGGGGGCTATCAAGGGGTTAAGTGTGTTCCCTCAATGTGTTCTAACTGTAGGGGGATGGGCTCACTAGAACATGACAGAGATCACTGCTCTCGATCACTGAGAGCAGTAGATCCCTGTCATGTTGCTAGGCAGAACAGGGAAATGCCTTGTTTACATAGGTATCTCCCCATTCTGCCTCTCTGTGATGGAGTCACGTACGGGAACGTCGCTTTGCGCACCCATGCCACTTTGCCGACGTATATCTGCATAAGCCAGTTGGCAAATGGTTAATTATTAGTTCTGCAGTTTTTTAGTTTATAGCACATAGCACTTTAGGTGCTAATTGTCTTTTATACACGATTCACCCACACCTGCTTACCTATCAAATTAGGACCTGTAGTAGTGTTTGTACAGCCATGGCATCTTCATAGCCACACAGATAAACCACTTATGCACACTATTATTATAATAATAGGAGTACAGAATAACGTCCATTGTTTTTTTAGCTGTTACTTGTGGGTTTTAGGAGAGCAGTTTTGGTTGTCTTGAGGGGGAAATCCACTGAAGGGGATCAAGAAGGTTATCCTCAGTGAGGTGGTTGCTCAGTCAGTTGTTGACTAGAAATTCAAGGAGTTTGGATAAAAAGGGAATCAAGGAGATGGGGTGTAGGTTGTTAAGATTGGTGGGGTCCAATGAGGGTCCCCACTTTTATTATTTTTTTTACAACTTTTTATTACTTTTTTTTACAATTAAAAAAAAAAAATATTTATATATTGTATTATTTTTTTATTATTTTTTTTTCACCAGCCCCTTCCCCTGATCCCCATCCTGAAAATATCCCCTGCTTTTCAAGGATGTCAGATCTAACTAGTGTTGCAATTTTCTCCTCCAGAACTCTAATGTGATCTTCCAGAAGGGCAACCCACTCACATCTGTTGCAGTGGTATTCATCCTGGAGCTGTCGCTCCATTATTGTATACATGCAGCACACAGTGCACTGCACAAAACCTATAACCTTGCTAGCACTCATTATCCCAGTTACAATTTTAATATTACTTAATATTACAGTAAATGTTACTTACAAGTTAGACTCCTGTTTTTTACTCTTCACTCAACTTTTCAGCTTCCGGTAAGCACAATGTGAGTTCTACAGAAAGAGTTATAGTACCTGTAGCACCTGTAAACAATTGACCACTCCTCGGCTGAAGGAAAAAAAAAATACTGTTTAAAAAGTGACAGAAAAGGTGTTTTAGCTAGAAAAGATTGCAACTTCCGTTTTTCGTGCGTCACTCAAATTTCCAACTTTTCAGGTTCCAGTCAGCACTATGTGACATATAAAAAAATATCTGGGTAGCAGCGACCATAACAGAATTTAATTTAATGTTAACTGTTAACAACAAGCACATACTGAAAAGATAAAAACATTTAACTTTAAGGGAGCACATTTTCCAAGGATGAGGGCTGCTCTCCAAGACTTAGCCCCCATACACACGGTCAGAAATTCTGACCACAAAATCCGTCAGATTTTTTCCGACGGATTTTGTCCGACATTGTTGAATACACACGGTCGGACAAAGTTGTTGGAAAATCCGATCATACTGAACGTTGCGTACGACGGAACTAAGTAGAGGCTAGTAGCCAATAGCTTTGGTCTCGTAATTTGATCTGAGCACTTTATCCATCGGAATTCCCTACACACAATCGGAAAAAGTCAGATCAGATTTTGTTGTCAGAAAATTTGAGAGCAGGGTGGAGAAAGTCCGATGGAGCCCACACACGGGCGGATTTTCCGACAACATGGTCCGATCAGACATTTTCCGTCGGAATTTCCGACTGTGTGTATGGGGGCTTAGACTGGGAGGGAATATTGGCATTGATGTACACAGAACAGAATTCTTCAAAACGACTGTATGCGGACACACTGCAAAATATATTCACATGAGTAAGTTTAAAAGACTAAAAATAAAACCTATGTGGCTCCTGGCCCAAGTTAAAAAAGCTATAAATAATAAGAAAATAGCTTTTAGAAAGTGTAAAAATTAAGGAACACTATCATCATTTAAACATTACAAAAAATAACAGAAAATGTAAAAATGAAATCAAGGCTGCAAAAATTAAAAACGATTGACAGATTGAAAAAAAAAGTAGGACAAACCTTCAAAAATCCTTTAAATATATTAATATTAATAGTGAAAAGGTCAGGTCTGAGCATGTAGGCCCTTTATAAAATAATCTGGAAGAAAAGAGAAGGCAAATGTATTAAATACCTTCCTCAGCTCTATGTATACAAAGAAGCATGGGGGAGCTCAAGTCCATAATGCGGATGATACTGACATAGCTCAAAATGAACTACTATGGCTCAAACTTGATATGGTCCAGAAACTTTTAGACAGAATAAAGGTGAATAAAGCAACTGGACTAGATGGCATACAACCATGTGTCCTAAAAGAACAGCACTGTCATTTCAAAGCCAATGTTTCTATTTTTTATGGAATCTTCAATAACTGGCATAGTACCACTGGAGTGGAGTAGGGCTAATGTGGTCTTCAAACACACAGTCACATCATACATACTAGGGGGAGTACAACTGGGGGAATCAATGGTGGAGAAAGATCTAGGTGTTCTGGTAGATCATAGGCTCAACAATAGCATGCAGTGCCAACCTGTGGTTTCCAAAGTGACCAAAAAACTTTCTTGTATTAAAAGAAGTATGAACTGCAGAGAGAAAGGCATTGTTTTGTCCCTGAAAAAATCATTAGTATTAAGGCCATTCAGTTTTGGATATTGGGGAACTGGAGAAAGTGCAGAGAAGGCCAACAAAACTGATAAGAGGCAGAGGAGCTCAGCTATGAGGAAAGATTAGTGGAACTGAATTTAGAGGAGAAGAGGAGATTAACCACTTTCAGATCACCCACCACACATATACTGCGGCAGGGCCGCCCGGCTGCGCGAACCAATGTACCTGTACATCGGTTCGTGCATGAGATACAGCTCATGCACCACGGGAGCTCGCCCACGGGTCCGGTGGACTCAATGTCCGCCGGCCACCCTGATCACGGTAAACAGAGGCAAAACGGGGATCTACCTAAGTAAACAAGGCAGATCCCTGTTCTAACAGGGGCCAACATTGAGCTCTGCAGCGATCTCTGTGTTGTCCCAATAAGCCCATCCCCCACACAGTTAGAACACACCCAGGGAACACAGTTAACCCCTTGTTTGACCCCTAGTGTTCACCCCTTCCCTGCCAGTGTCATTTCTACATTGATCAGTGCATTTTTTAACACTGATCACTGTAATAATATCACTGGACCCCAAAAAGTGCCACTTGGGGTCAGATTTGTCCGCCACAATATTTGTATATGTATTGTAG
Source organism: Lithobates sylvaticus (assembly GCA_028564925.1). Lineage (NCBI taxonomy): Eukaryota > Metazoa > Chordata > Amphibia > Anura > Ranidae > Lithobates > Lithobates sylvaticus. The sequence goes on along the minus strand of CM053026.1, from coordinate 577,890,193 downwards.
CAGAAAGTAAAAAAATATTGTTTTATTTTGAAAATTGGCCATTTTTTTGTTTATAGCACAAAAAATTAAAAACTGCAGAGGTGATCAAATACCAACCAAAAGAAAGCTCTATTTGTGGGAAAAAAAAGGACATCAATTTTATTTGGGTACAGCGTCACAGGATCATGCAATTGTCTGTTAAAACAATGCAGTGCAGTATTGCAAAAAACACATAAATCCCTGTGCTGGTGCTCTGCCAGCCACACGCATCGGGTCCCCTGCCATGCAGCAGGCACATGCACGCCCCTCCGGCGGCGCGCTCTTGCCCTCTGGCAACTCTTAAAGGAACCCTGTACCTGTACGGGGTTTCGTGCAGGGGAGCCATTCTGCCCCCGTATATAGACGTGAGCTGGTCGGGAACCAGTTAAGGGGGTAAATCCTTTCCAGGGCGGAAATGGTTAGGGGGTTATGATCAACATATATAAATACATAAGTGGTCCATATAGTAAACTTGGTGTAGAGCTATTAACTTTAAGGTCATCCCAGAAGACAAGAGGACACCCTTTACATTTGAAGGAAAGGAGATTTAACCTCCAAATATGGAAAAGCTTCTTCACAGAAAGAGCTGTGAAAATGTGGAATAGACTCCCTTAACTACTGGTTCTGGCCAGCTCAGTAGATTGTTTTCAAAAAAGGCCTGGTTTCTTTCCTAAATGCACAAAATATAGCTGAATACTAATATTTATAGGTAAGGTTGATCCAAGGAACATCCACTTGCCTCTTGGGGATCAAGAAACCCCCCCCCCCCCCCACTAGAGAAAATTGGATCATGTTTTATTGTTTTTTATATTTTTTTGCCTTCCTCTGGATCAACTAACTGCATGTATCTGATTGTGTATGTGGAGGTTTTCGATTTGTGTGTGTGTTTTTCTTTTTGTTTGTTTTCTGTGAGTTGAACTGGATGGACCTAAGCATTTTGAATTGATGCATCTCAAATGTTTTTAAATGTAAATTTAATGGCTGATTTAAACTGACAAATCAGTTGGGCTTTAAACATTTTGTGCACACTTAAATAAGACCTGTAAAGAAAGAAGACCTTTGAAAAAATCAGTATGTATAAAAATATGCTTTATACATTTTTACTATTATGCTATTGGGATATTTGAAAAGAAGAGTCGGGCAGAAGCTAAAGTATACCAGACCCTTAAGGGTCCGTTATTCCTTGGATCTATTCACACTTTTAACTGAAGAATTGTAGACAGCCACTCACATTGGCTTGTCTAGCTCCGCGCTTAGGATAATTCAAAAAGGTCTATACTAATATTAATAATGTAAACCCAGTACAGCTGCTCCCTATGAAATCTAGATGATTTAATTGGTAGTTTAATTAAATGAGGGGCGCTAGTACCAACAAGAGATACTAAATTAATTAATAGGTTAATTAATTGTATATTCTGAACTGTATAGTAGAGACTAAGAGCTTATTGAAAAAAGGTGTGCAGACACAATATAGATCTACCATGAACTAAGCTAATTAATAACTATTTAACGTGATAATAGTGAACCACATTTGGTTACTCATACATTACAACCATTATAATGTGAATAATAAAAATTGGTTAGAGTGTGTTTATACAAACAATAATAACACCAGACACCTAGCGTGACCCAGTGAGGTATAAATTAATTATTACCCCAAAGATAATTAACACACAAAATAGAGCTGACCGAGCTCTATTTAAATTAAATAATATAAATATAACAGACCCTGTACCTTGTATCACAATGTGTACAACGAAAATTAATGATCAAGCACTTATGCCCAATCTAATACATAAAAAGTGCAAACCAACAAATTTGGCAAATATCCCAATGTCTTGGGTACATCCAAAAAACGTGAAAAATATTAATATAAATTAGACAGTGTTAATTGATATAACGCAAAGTTCATGTAGTATATAAAAAGTGCAAGCCAACAAAATTGGCAAATAATCCCAATATCTTGAGTGCATCCAAAAAACGTGAAAAATATTAATATAAATTAGACAGTGTTAATTGATATAACGCAAAGTTCATATAGTAGTCCTTGCTGCAAAACGATCACTGCATACGTGGGTGGTCTAGCCTTTATAACAGGCTACAATAGACAATATAGAGAGGTAGAAGCCATTATCAAAAAACATTGGCCCATACTCAGACAAGATCAAGATCTAAAGCTAAATATCCCAAAGGTACCAAAATTTATTTACACCAGAGCTCCTGGACTCCGGAACAAGATAGCCCCCAATGTGCCAGACCCCCCCCAAGAAACCGCCCACTTTTTTGGATGGATCAGGGTTTCATTACTGTAACAGATGCAAAGCATGTAAAATAACGAGACAACCAGGCACTATCAAAAAACTAACCCATTTCCAATCATGTGCAAATAAAAGAACTCATAAGATTAAACCCCTTATAACGTGTGACTCTGAATATGTCACTTACGTACTACAATGCCCATGTCCTATGCAATATGTAGGGCGTACCACGAGAAAGCTCAAAGTACGCATAAATGAACATTTGACCAATATTAAGAAAAAATTTCCCAACCATAGTGTGCCCAGACACTTTGAGAGATATCACAATAGTGATCCTTCACTGTGCAAGTTCTATGGAATAGAAAGAGTATCAAGACATTGGAGAGGGACGGATATGAAAAAAGCAATATCTCAAAATGAGACTAAGTGGTTATATACATTGGACACGATGCAACCTTTAGGGATGAATATAGATTTAGACCTGAATTGCTTCTTGTCCAATGAATAGTTAACTGAGGGAAGGATAATTATAACTAGATGAAAAATTAAGTCGTTTTTATCTACTGTCAACGGTGTTGGGGGAACTGGCAGGATAATTGTGACAGATTTTGTGCTGTGAGATGGAGGGATTGCTATCGCCCGTCTGTGGAGTGGGTGATCAAAAGATCTGTTCAGATTGCCCCATATGGATTATATCCCATGTATTAACATTTGGTAAAGAGTTAATTAATAGAAAATACACTCATGCATAGAATGGAGGCAGGAGATATATATAAACTGTCTGGAGTGAACATACCATATGTAGTGACATCTTGAGGACCGTATGAGTAATACAGACGCCATATCCCATAGAGAATAATATAAAATTCAATAAATTTAAAAGCAATATGCCACAACAACCAGTTTGTGAGCAGTGAATGGTTTTATATAAAAGTTGATCTAATGACCAAATAGATATATACATCTGCATCTATGTAATTAAAATAGTCAAATGTTGATTTAGAGGGTGATTTATAAGCTATCCCATCTTACTATATGAAAGATGTGGTTCCATAGATAGTAAGACACAATAGTGACATCTTGTGGATTTAATGAGTACTGCAGATTCTAAACGCCATAGAAAAATAAAATAAGCCAACATATAGTTTTTTAATTATAGTTGGTGGTTAGACATGGGCAGGTTTACCTCCGCCCTTTACTAATCAAATAAGACAGAAAAAATCAGTGCCTATTACAAAGATTTATATTAGTCCCAGGATTAGACGTTGAAAAGTTATTTATTTAAAAAGTTATGCAAATGAAGTCCCATATTTAATTAATACCCAGAAATATAAAATAAAGCCCCGTCTGGAGTCAGGGATTAATGAGGCAAAGTAAGATCTAAAACATAGATAATTTATATTCCTAATGTGGGGGTTAATACTTATCCATAATGTATAGATTTTTTTCAGCTGTGTTGTGAGCTTAACTGGGACTGAGGCTGTGCACACACTAAGTCGTCATTGGTTGGCCACTAATGAGGATCAGTATATTAATCAGGTTATTCAGTGATCAGGTACGCCACCCTGAAGACGTGACAAACACGAAACGTACGTCGGTAGGCGGTACCTGATCACTTTGTATCTTTGGATGCACTATTGCTGGACTTCCTGTGATATTGGCTCCGGCTGTCTGGTGAGTGGAACGCACGCTAGAGACGCACGCCAGGAGGGAAGGATCCGCTGCTCCATCGAATCTTTTAACATATCGCAAGTAGCCTCAGTGCCGGGTAGGCACTGGAAAATGTAAGTGAGCAATTGGCTGCTGTGTTTTTTTATGCTATTTTTTTAAATAAAACGTTATTACGCTATGAGGTGCGCCTCTCTTTATATTCCCACATATGTTTCCAATCCATTCCATCTGAGCTGGTCTGATAGAGGGAAGAGAGCCCTTGAGTGAGGGTGTGTCACTCAGTGTACAGGCACATCCTGTGAAAGCGCATTTGATTGCTTCTAAACAAAGTAATCAACTCCATTTGGTAAGAGGCCATTTAATACTGCTGGTTCTCACATTGGGTGGATCGAGAATTTGTCTGGTGATGGTGCACAAGCTATATCTACAGGAGTGATTGTGGCGTTTTGCAGCAAGGACTACTATATTAACTTTGCGTTATATCAATTAACACTGTCTAATTTATATTAATATTTTTCACGTTTTTTGGATGCACTCAAGATATTGGGATTATTTGCCAATTTTGTTGGCTTGCACTTTTTATATACTACATGAACTTTGCGTTATATCAATAAACACTGTCTAATTTATATTAATATTTTTCACGTTTTTTTTTGGATGTACCCAAGACATTGGGATATTTGCCAAATTTGTTGGTTTGCACTTTTTATGTATTAGATTGGGCATAAGTGCTTGATCATTAATTTTCGTTGTACACATTGTGATACAAGGTACAGGGTCTGTTATATTTATATTATTTAATTTAAATAGAGCTCGGTCAGCTCTATTTTGTGTGTTAATTATCTTTGGGGTAATAATTAATTTATACCTCACTGGGTCACGCTAGGTGTCTGGTGTTATTATTGTTTGTATAAACACACTCTAACCAATTTTTATTATTCACATTATAATGGTTGTAATGTATGAGTAACCAAATGTGGTTCACTATTATCACGTTAAATAGTTATTAATTAGCTTAGTTCATGGTAGATCTATATTGTGTCTGCACACCTTTTTTCAATAAGCTCTTAGTCTCTACTATACAGTTCAGAATATACAATTAATTAACCTATAAATTAATTTAGTATCTCTTGTTGGTACTAGCGCCCCTCATTTAATTAAACTACACTTTTAACTGACCTAACAATATTAAACTATATTGACATTAGAGAGAGTTAAAAAAATTACAGCAATAAACTACATAAACCTAAGCATTTTTGCTGAAACTTGTAGAAACTAGTCAAGTGAACCTGTCAGGTCATAAAAACAAACTAATTAAATAAACTAACAATACAACTGAAGTTCAGGTACCATTACCTATGTCAATAATACATATTCACCTTATATTTAAAAAACTGACTGTAAAAATGTGCATTATTATAACAGAAACAAGGATAGCGACTGGCAACGTATTTTATATTTTCTTCAGTAAAAGAATATTTGCATACTGTACATGATGAAACTGAGAAACTCGTAGTGGAATAGCTCCGTTTAGCTTTAACCAGTACTTTTCAATCTGTTACATCTCAAATGATTTCTCCTGCACTTCCCGTGCATTATCATGCCAACGAGTCCTCAAGTAGCTTCAAAATCACACAAGCTCAGGGAAAAACAGTATGCAAAAGAAAAAGAATGAAATAAATAAACCTTTGCTAGGGTTAGCAGATGGTTTCTCCTTTGATAAGTCTAGTGTTTAAAAATGTCCAAGTGGAGCAGTTGTTTTTGCCAGCAGCTGCCTCCAAGCTTTATCCTGATTGCTGGTTTTTAGAGTTCATTCCCAATCCCTTCATCTAAAATAGAAGCAGTGGCACAGTGGAATATATCTTCAAAAGAAAATCTGTCTCCTCTGAATTCAAACAAAACAATATGAACAAGAAAACACACAGCATATATTTTATGGCCTTGGTTCCCAGTGGGGTCAAGCAACAGTACACAGGGCTTCTGAAATCTGCTCTCAGATACTCTGCCACTTACATTACACACATGAAAGACCATTTTGCTTTTTGAACTTTAGCACTTCAGTAAAGACTTACCTTTCAATTCAATTATGGCAGAAATTAAGGGATAGTTAGGTGTTTTCCCTGCTGCATTTTGTAATGCTATAAAGAAAAACTTTCATATTTAGTATCATTTTTCTTTATAACGTTAGTGTTTTTAAAATGAGTAGTTTGCATATTTTTTATTTGTCTGCATATTTGTATGCAGCTCTGTCTCATTTACAATGCATAATTAGGCAAAAAAAATATGTTTCCTCTCAATTCTCTCTAATCTTTTTGGAGTAGAAAATATTCAGAATGCAGAATTTATCAGGTTCCTATAGGCAGTACAACAAAAAAACAATACAATTAAACATTTGTGGGGGTGTGGCAGAGCAATAAAGGAGTAGGACACACTTTTGAGAGCCCCTGTTCCGTAACTGACATTATTCACTACTTCTACAACTATTTTTCCCACTCCTTCTGGGTGCTAGCCCCTTGTTGACTTTTATCTATATGGCACCACAGAGACAAGCATTAGGGACTCCTTCCTCACTGGACAGATTCTAACAGGGGCACACAGATGCCCTTGGACCTACTGCCTGAGGCATCACAGGCAGTGACAGATGAAGACATTGGTAATATAGTCACTACTATCAAAAATTGTCAGACCGGCCTAATCAAGAAGATCAAGGAGGTGAAGAGACTGAAATGCACATTGGCCACATGGAGGATGAGCTGCCACCATTGTGTTTGATGTGCCCCAGCTTTGCAATACGAATACTACTGTCACACTCTAAAACAAACTGATGACCAGAACAACTGGCTACATAGGTGTAATATTGGTGTTGAGGGATTCCCAGACAAGGCTGAGCTATTGCAACTTGAGGCCTTTCTAAAACAGTTACTAATATAATTGTTTGGGCACTTCACATTCTCAGAGGCTTTAATGTGGAACAAACACACTGTCTTTCACTCAGATCTCCCCACCCAGGGCTCTGCCAGTGATGCTTGTCACCAAGCTGGTGAATTACTGGGATGCTGTGCTATGAGCAGATTGAGTGAAGTGTACATGTATGAGAACACGTCTTCTCTGCTAAGCAGAAATGTAAGGACCTTACTATCCCCCATGCTATGGTCCACTCTGCAGAATGTCATGTGGAAGATGGGAGAATCCCTCTTTTTCCAGTCACCTGAAGAGGCGCATCAATGGATTTAGACTTGTAAAGTAGCTGTGTTGGGAAGTTGTCATGTGCTGCCCATAATTGTTTTATATTGCATGTGCTACTCTCATTTTTATATGACTGCATGTCACTCCATCATATGTTTTATATGTATCTAGCCAAGTCATGCTTCTGTGTCTTGCCTGGCACTGTACATGCCATTGTAAGCATCCAGATATCTTTATGTTCCAGGTGACACACATGGCTGTCAGTATGGTCTTGGCATTGAGGAGAGATTAGGTTGGTTGGGCATATCGTGTTACTTATTCCCACATTTCTAGGGGGGTTACTCATTAAGTGTACAGTTCATTTTGTTTTAATTTGACCATTTTAGCCACTTCATTGTTTTCATGGTGCTATAGATTACAACCCTATTAACATGTCTTTATGTGTGCATTAAATTTGTCCTCCATATTCATTCAAAACCATACGTATTGGTGGTAACTTCCTAGCTGCACACCTGCTTTCTGCTACTTTGTGAATTAGTGACTTTAATAATGTGTGTTGTCCTAATGTTGACAGATACTCCATCCATTGCTGGGTTTGGTCTGGTTTCCTTCTCCGTCACTCTGTTTTCCAAGCTTATACTGGAGCTAGGCATCGTTTACACCAATTGTTCCAGCAATACACCTGTTCCTGGCCACACCAATGAACTATCTCTGCTTAAGACTGACACTTTGTCAGAAATTCCAACGGAAAAAATTTGAGACCAGGATCTAAAATTTTCCGACAACAAAATCCAATCTGACTTTTTCCGATCGTGTGTAGGCACAAAGTGCCACGCATGCTCAGAAGAAATTTGGAGATGAAAACTATTGGCTACTAGCCTCTACGTAGTCCCATCATACATGGTGTACGTCACCTCGTTCGGAACGATCAGATTTT